>JAVKPL010015376.1:0-123637 GCA_032173675.1 Gastrolobium villosum | reverse complement strand
GGCAAGTATTAATCTGATGCCCTTATCTGTTTGTAAAGCCTTAGGGATCACTGAATTGAAGCCTACTATGGTTTCTCTTCAGCTGGCTGATAGATCCTTGAGAAAACCAAGTGGAATAGTCGAAGATGTTCTGGTAAAAATTGACAAATTCATCTTTCCGGCTGATTTCATTGTGCTTGATATGGAGGTTGAGAATGAAATGCCTCTCATATTGGGTAGACCCTTCCTGGCCACAGCCCGTGCAATGATTGATGTAGAACAGGGAAAGCTGGTGCTAAGGATGAATGAAGACACAATCACTGTCAATGTCTTTGATGCAATAAAAAGACCAGATGATGATAGTGATTGTTTTGAAATTAATGTCTTAGAGGAAGTGATGCATGAAGATGAAACTCCCTTGCAAGAATTTACTGTTGAATTGCAAGAAAGAGATCATATCCCTTTTGAGGAAGACATTAAAGTTGCTAATGAATTGCTTGAACAGAAGACTTCTGACAAGGAAATAGGTGCTCCTAAAGTTGATCTTAAGGAGTTACCTCCAGCCCTAAAGTATATGTTCCTGGGTGACAATGAAACATATCCAGTGATCATAAATAACAGTTTATCTACTGATGATGAGAAGAAATTGAAAGAAGTTCTTTTAAAGCATAAGACTGCTTTAGGATGGTCTATGGCTGATCTTAAAGGTATAAGCCCTTCCTTCTGTACGCATAAAATTCTCATGGAGAATGATATCAAACCGGTAAGGCAGCCTCAAAGGAGATTGAATCCCATGATGAAAGAAGTGGTGAGAAAAGAAGTAGTTAAACTTCTTGATGCCGGAATGATTTATTCAATATCCGATACTGCATGGGTGAGTCCTGTACAAACTGTACCAAAGAAAGGAGGTGTTACTGTGGTAAAGAACGATAAGGATGAATTAATCTCTACCAGGACAATTACTGGATGGAGAATGTGTGTTGACTACAGACGGCTTAATGAAGCAACTAGGAAGGATCATTTTCCTCTCCCTTTTGTGGATCAAATGCTGGAAAGGTTGGCAGGTCATTCATATTATTGTTTCCTTGATGGGTACAGTGGTTATAATCAAATTGCAGTGACTCCAGAAGATCAAGAAAAGACAGCATTCACGTGTCCTTTTGGCGTTTTTGCTTATAGGAGAATGCCGTTTGGATTGTGCAATGCACCTGCTACTTTTCAAAGGTGCATGTTATCAATCTTCTCAGATATGGTAGAAAAATTCTTAGAAGTATTCATGGATGATTTTTCAGTATTTGGCTCTTGCTTTGATGATTGCTTAGGCAATTTATCTAAAGTACTAAAAAGATGTCAAGAGACAAATCTGGTCCTTAACTGGGAAAAATGTCATTTCATGGTCCAAGAAGGCATTGTGCTTGGACACAAAATTTCTAAGGAAGGTATAGAAGTTGATAGAGCAAAACTAATGCTCATTGAAAAACTACCTCCTCCAATTAATGTTAATGGAGTGAGGAGTTTCCTTGGTCATGCTGGCTTTTATAGAAGATTCATCAAAGACTTCTCAAAAATTGCCAAGCCACTAAGTCAACTTCTCATGAAAGATAATGAGTTTGTTTTTGACGATGCATGTCTCAAAGCCTTTAATTTATTAAAGGAAAAACTCACTACTGCTCCTGTCTTGGTTTCACCTGATTGGAGTATGCCATTTGAGTTGATGTGCGATGCTAGTGATCTAGCTATTGGTGCTGTTCTTGGCCAACGAAGAAACAAACTGTTGCACGTAATTTATTATGCTAGCAAAGTTCTGAATGAAGCACAGGTAAACTATGCAACAACAGAGAAGGAGATGCTCGCTGTGGTCTATGCACTTGATAAATTTAGACCGTATCTCCTTGGTGCCAAGACCATCATTTTTACTGATCATGCAGCAATAAAGTATTTGATCTCTAAACAAAATGCAAAACCACGGCTGTTAAGGTGGATGTTGTTATTTCAAGAGTTTGATTTAGAGATCAAAGACAAGTCAGGAATGGAAAATAAGGTTGCGGATCACTTATCCAGAATCCGAGAAAAGACCCTACAAGATGATCCTGCTGTAGAGATCAACGATTATTTTCCGGATGAACAAGTCCTTGCAATATCTGTGAAATTATCTGAAGAACCAATTTTTGCACTACATATGGAACCATGGTTTGCTGATTTTGTTAATTTTAAGGTCATCAAGAAAGTACCTCCTGATCTCACAAAGCAACAAGTGAAAAAGTTCTTACATGATGCCAGGAGGTATGTATGGGATGATCCATTCCTGTATTTCCAATGTGCTGATGGAATCTTGAGAAGATGTGTATCAGAATTGGAAATCAAGGAAATTTTATGGCATTGTCACAATTCTGATTATGGTGGTCATTTTGGTGGAAATAGAACTGCACAAAAGGTATTGCAAAGTGGGTATTACTGGCCTACTCTTTTTAAAGATGCCAGAGAATATGTGGAAAAATGCGAAAGATGCCAAAAGACAGGGAACATTTCCCGGAAAGATGAAATGCCTCTAAACACTATTATGGAGGTGGAATTATTTGATTTATGGGGGATTGATTTCATGGGACCATTTCCATCTTCCTATTCCAACCAATACATTCTGGTAGCTGTGGATTACGTTTCTAAGTGGGTTGAGGCAACAGCTCTTCCTACTAATGATGCGAAGGTGGTTGTAAACTTCCTAAGAAAGAATATCTTTACCAGATTTGGAGTGCCAAGAGCAATCATAAGTGATGGAGGCTCTCATTTTTGCAATAAGCAATTTGAAAATCTGTTAACAAAATATGGTGTCAAGCATAAGGTCGCTACACCTTATCATCCACAGACAAGTGGCCAAGTGGAAGTTTCCAATAGGGAACTGAAGCGAATCCTGGAAAAGACTGTCAGTATTTCTCTAAAGGATTGGTCAAAAAGACTGGATGATGCACTGTGGGCATACCGAACTGCATACAAAACTCCGATAGGAATGTCTCCCTATCAGCTTGTGTACGGGAAAGCTTGTCATTTACCAGTGGAGCTTGAACATAGAGCCTTTTGGGCTATTAAATTCCTAAACTTTGATGCCACAGCAGCTCTTGAGAAACGGAAGTTTCAACTATTAGAGCTTGATGAGTTTAGGAATTCAGCCTTTGAAAGCTCTAGGATTTATAAAGAAAAAGCGAAGAAGTATCATGATAGCAAACTTAAACACAAGGAGTTTGAGCCTGGTCAGCAGGTATTGTTATATAATTCCCGATTGAAACTTTTTCCAGGGAAGTTGAAATCCAGGTGGACAGGACCTTTTGTGATTAAAAAGGTCTTTCCATATGGTACTGTGGAGATATCTTCCGTGGAGGACGACAGACCCTTCAAGGTCAATGGCTCTAGATTGAAATTCTTCCATGGAGGACCCGTAGTGAAACAAGTTGTGGCTTTGCGCCTTCATTCAATTGCAACTTAAATGAGGTAACCGTCAGGCTCGGGACGTTAAACACGCGCTAGTTGGGAGGCAACCCAACATTTTTATCCTTTTATTGTTTCTTGTTTTCATTTTTTTAGATAACCAGAGAAAAATTAAAAAAAAAAATTGAATAAAAGAAGGAAGTGAAAATGCTCCAGAGAATTTACGCTTGAAGCGTAGAACTCTGCGCTTCAAGCAGAGAAAAGAAACTTGGGACAGAGGTTCCACGCTCCAAGCGTGAAAACCTACGCTTGGAGCGTAGAAAAGAGGTTTGAAACAGAAGCTGGGCGCTTCAAGCGTGGGAATCCACGCTTGCAGCGCAAGAACCACACACAGGCAGTAGGTCCACGCTCCAAGCGTGGAACCCTACGCTTGGAGCGTGGAAAAGGAAGTTGAAGGGTCAAGGACAGCAAGTCTGCGCTCCAAGCGTGGGAACCCACGCTTGCAGCGCAGAAAATTCAAAAGGGGACAGTAGTCCCACGCTCCAAGCGTAGAACCCTACGCTTGAAGCGTGGGGATGGAATTTGAAAGGTCAACAGACAGTAGGTCCACGCTTGAAGCGTGGAACCCCACGCTTGCAGCGTGGACAAGGAATTTGGAACGTCAGAGGCAGTAGGTCCACGCTTCAAGCGTGGAATCCCACGCTTGCAGCGTGGATAGGGTTTTAATTGCGCAACCCTAATCCCAAGCGCCGCGGCTCATCCCCTCCCCTTTTTCTTATATTTTCTTTCTTTTATTCCCCCCCCCTCCACCTACTCCCTATTCCCTCCTCACTCTTCTCCTTCATCTCCCTCTCCCTCCTTCCCTTTCCTTTCCCCATTCTCTCACGCCACCACACCACCACTTCACACCATCACACACCACCGCACCACTGCACCTCCACCCCACCACTTCACCACACCACCACCACACACCACCACTTCTTCCTCAGCCACCACCACACACCGCACACCGTCGCGGTTCACCGCCACTATTCACCGCCACACCGCCATCATCTCCACCATAGTCTTTCTTCTCCACTGTTCACGTGAGGATTAAAATTCTACATAAGTTTCCATCAAAATGGCTGGAGAAAAGGAGAAAAGACTGAAAAAGAGCACAGAAGGGTCGTCTACTGCAAAAAGACCCCGCACAAATTTTGATCCCAGAAGATTTCTGTCCGCTGAAAAGCAGGACGTGTATGACACTAAACTGCTGAATAAAAATGTCATCAAGGAAAGGGGATTCGATTTGGGGAGTCTCCTACTTTTTGACAATATTTATTCGGTGGTTCAAAGGAGACACTGGAGGACATTGGTCACTTTTCCACAAGACAGTTCTGGGCGCATTCTCAGGGAATTTATTGCCAATGCTGATAAGAACATGGTCAATGCCACCCGAAAGAGTTGGGTGAGAGGGAAAGAAGTGCCATTTGATGCGGCGACAATTGAAGAATTCCTCCAGACTTCATATGACCCTACAGCTGAGTGCGAGTTTGCCCGACTATTCAATCTGATGCAGCCGGTAGAAGGATATTATCGGGAAGAAATGCCCATCATAGCTGATGAAGTTCGGGAAAAGATCACCAGTCCATTCTCTGAATGGAAGTTTAGGCCGGGTCTCACAAATGTACCCGAAAAATTTACTAGGCTCAGCCTTACTGGTGAGGCTATCAGCTGGCACACTTTTGTGAATGCAACCGTTATCCCTTCTACGAACAAAAGTGATGTGAATGTCGAGAGGGCTGTGCTATATTATGTGCTGATGGGGGATAAAAATTTGAATATTGCTGCCATTTTATCTGACAGGATTGTCCACATGATAACCCAGAGCAAGGAAAATAATCTATTGGCTCACAGCTCTTTAATCTCCCAGCTGTGTATTAAAGCTGGGGTTGAAATTCCTGCTAATGAGCCATTGGATGTAAAGGCTGAAAAGCCTATGACAAAGCCTGCCTTGGAAGGATATTACAAGGAATCTGAAAAACATGCAGCATGGCTTCTCAATAGCCAGGGAAATCCTATACCCCCTCCAGAGCCACAGGATCCACCAGTACCTCAGGCACCTCCAGCATCCCAGACATCAGCAGCATCCTCATCTGCTCGTCAGCCACTCTATGAGGACTCTCCGATCATACTCGAGATGCATGCCATGATGAAGGCCATGTGCTTGAAGATGGGGATTGATCCAGCAGATCCTCCTAGCTCCTTCCAGCAGCATACTATGGAGGAGTGATCATTGGCTGTTGTTACTTTTATTTATTTTCGGACATTGTTAAATTTTGTGTTTTGTTTTAAATGACCAATAGGATTTTGTTAGGGTCAAGTACTTTTTGGATATGAACATCTCAGGGTCTCTCTCACTATTTTGCTGATATATTATTGTTAATGATGTGTGCTTCAATTGCGCAGCCGTTCTTATCGATTGAACTTAGTTATTGCTGGGGACAGCAATTTCTAAAATCTGGGAATGGTGGATGACCTTGCCCACCTGTTCTTGCACTTTAGCTGCAATTGTGGAATCACACTTCATTTCAGGGGAGATATTCGAACCAACTTACATTTTCAGTTGAAATATCTGTCTTAGCTTAAGCAATTTTAAAAATTCAGCAAAATTTTTTGAAATATGCCTGTATGTATGTTGTTTGGAATATGCCTATTGATAACCTCAGATTTAGATGTTGCTTCCTTAAACAAATGATTGAATTCATCTTAGGAAGTACATTAAGCTTTGAAAGTTTTGGCATGATGTCACTTGGCATGAGTAGAGATTAGAATTGTTCGTCTGTCTGAAATTATGTGCTAAGATTGATGATATGCCTGATATCTCTGTGAATTCTAGTCTGAAATCATAGCCTTAAGGTTTGAGCCTAGACAGTTAAATTTTTCTGAGAGGCCTCATTGTACTGACACTCTAGAACTTGGTTTGTTTCTCTACAAGGCATGCATGTTGACTGAGATGATAAGGTAATTTGTTCTTGATAGCTCTGGCCATAAAGCTCACCTGTATAATTAATTTTTCCATTGTTATCCCTTTTAGGTTTGAGCCTATTCATTGGTAATTAACCAAAATGTTGCTTAACCTATCCATGTTGAACTTACCCTAAGTGGGATTGAACGACTGATTTTTCTCAAAAAAGAGAGAAAATATCTAAGGTAAGCTCCACTACACTAAGCAAATTGGAAAGGGAAAAAGAAAGAAAGGAAAGAAAAAAAAAAAAAAAAGAGAAAGAAAAGGGAAAAAGAAAAACAAGCGGGTGAAGCATTGTGAATAAATTGGTCAAACATAGGAATTAACTTCCCGAAATTCTGTGGGCAAGTTAGTGGAGCAAAATTGATAAGTTAAACTTATCTAAATTGGGTTGTTCTCAGTGTCAATCTCATAGCAGTTGAAGCCACTCTCCATACAAATTCCTACCTTAGCCAGGCCAAATTAAAACCATTGAAAGTCCTTTGATCAGTTAAGTGCATGTGTTTGAATCCTTCAATTTTAAGGATCTTGAGAATATGATCAAGCCTATGGCAGTGTTTCAGCTGTGATGGTTATGTATGTCTGATACCCTAAAAACACAAGAGTGAGAGTGATATAGTTTGTCTTGGTGAGGGATGTTCAGATTACATTCATGAATTTTCAGAGAATTGATGGCATCATCAGAATTCTTGCAGAATTCAGTCAGGCATGACATAAGGATTTCTTCAAGTGTTTGGTTGATATTGTGTTGAAACACTGCTGTACAAATTTCTAAGTTTGAATCAGTTTATTGCTGAGGACAGCAATGTTTAAATCTGGGAATTGTTTGATATGCTCCCAACATATATACTTTTATAGATCAAAACAGCAGGAAATCAGATCTAAAACTGTATATAAAAGTGTATATGTGGTGAAATTATTGAATTAAATTGTCAGACACTCTCTCACTCAAATTCTTCATGTTTACAGGAGGAAAATAACAAATACAGGAGTAAGGAGAAGAATCAGACAGAAGCCCCACGCCCCAAGCGTAGGAATCCACGCTTGAAGCGTGGGAGGAGACTTCAGAACAGTGAGTCCACGCTGCAAGCGTGGAACTCCACGCTTGGAGCGTGGAGAAAGCAAAAATGGCAGAAGCTCCACGCTTGGAGCGTGAATCCTGCGCTCCAAGCGTGGAATTTAGAAAGACAGCTGTCAGTTGCGAGTAAAGGAGGATTTTTCAAGTTATAAAAAGGGCATAAGGCAACCCTAGGAGGACATCGGATATTCTGAACAACTGAGGTCATTCGGAGGCGGAAGCTCTGGAGAGAGATCTCTTCTTCTACCTTTCTGTAGTTCTTTTAGTTTATGTTTTCAATTGAATATTGGATTCTAGCCATGATAATGGTTGGCTAGAACCTCTTTTGCTGTAGTTAGGGTCACGAACCCTTGTGAACCCCTGATACAATGGATTGAGTTTTTATGAATATATTTATCTTTTGAATTTCGTTCTATTCTGTTCGTATTGTTATTGTTATTATTAGATCCGATCAATCTAGTAAGTAATAATAAATCTGAGGATTAGGGCCAACAAGAGGGATCTGAGGTCTTTAATCCGGAAAGGGGATAGAACGACGGTATGAACATGATCTAGACATAGACATGATTCATATTGTAGATGTTTCAATTATCGATCGTTATGCTTGATCTCATATAGGGCACCTCAAGGAATTAGGGTTCTATATGAGATTAAAGGGTTAATTCCTCAAGGGATTGAGAATTAACTATTGATACTTTTATCTGATAATTATCTAAGTTCACGATTTATATATTAATACTTAACTTAATCCAGAGTAAAAGGTGGGGATCATTGGTGAGTGCCCCCTACTACAGCGCTTTTCTCATATATTTAAACCCTTATTTCAATTCTTATTCAAAAAGAACCAAAAACAAGTATTTTAAATTTACAAATAAAATTTTCACACAATCCTGACATTCGTGTCAAAACCCTTTTGAAATATTTAATCTTGAAAGAAAGAGTTTTAATTGATTTAAACACACTCTCTGTGGATACGAACTGTGATTTATCACTGTATTACTTGCGCGATTCGGTACACTTGCCGAGATCGTAACACGCATTCCAACAAGGGCAAATCCGAAAAAATTAAAGATTATTCCTTCATTATTGCAGCAAACCAACTAAAGCAGCGTTGAAAATTTATTGCCTCGAACCCAATTGTTGAGGTTTAGGATAAGCATTTGGGGGAATATCTTATCATGCAGCATTGCAGCCTATTAAGACGCTAGAATTTTGATCTCCACTTTTCTTTTAAGGTCCATCTCAGGTTTAATATATAAGTTCATTCCTTATTTTTTTTAGGCAATCATAGTGCTGCAAAAAGAGTTATTCTGCAATAGTTACATATTTATTAGAATATGACGCTGGATTTTGATATTTGTTTTAAAAAAAAAAATCAATGAATCTCATTTTTCTGTGTTTGCTGCAAAATTTTGTTTTCTGCCGCAACTACATAATAAACATGATGAATCAAAGTGATGCTGTGAATACAACGTACATTCCACGTCAACATAGTTTTGATGATAACAAAGAGAAATGATCAAGATTGAAGCAACATCCAAAAAGAAACTCAAGCAAATGTGAAAGCTATGCAAGCACCAAGTCTCACGCATCAATCCATGTCCATAATCTCAAATGGTATATCTAGTTAGGACATAGGAAAAATGTGTAAAGATGTATAGATACTCAGCATTGCATGAACTCAAGGTCATGCATCACTCATATATTTCAAAAGCATGCATCCTTAAAGAAGTGTCAAAACAAAAGGTTTGATTTGTCCAAAATTGATTTGAAAAAGATACCTACATGATTTAAACGCTTCAAGACATTTTCCATAATCAACTTCTTGCATTACAAGTCATAAAAACCATTTAAAATAAGAAGGAACTTAGAATTCGGACAAAAAGGGTGTTGCTATGAAATATCCGGATATTGTACTTTGAATATCCGGATATCAATATCCGGATACCATATCCGGATATCAATATCCGGATACCATATCCGGATATGAGCCCGATGAATATCCGGATATGTACGGATTACAACGGCTATAAACGGCTAGTTTTTGGTTGAGATGTCAATATAAATACTCACATCACTCATGATGAATAGTGCACGACCCTAGGGTATTTATTGAAGCTTTATTACACTTGCTAGCCTTTCTTTTGCTCATTAGTTACTTACTTTGATCATTTGCATACACTTGAGCTCATCCTTCCTTTGAAGCTATACATCTCTTAGTTCTTCAATTTGTTCAATCTGTACTTCGAGAGTACTTAGCCACTTTTAATCACCTCAATCTTACTTCTTGATTTGAGAGGGAAGTGAACCCTATACTTGATAGGTCACCAAATTCCTAAGTAAATTTGGAGTGAAAAATTGTAAGGCATCAAGAGCCCGAAGTCTTGAAAGGTTGTAGAGGTTTGTCAAGCACCCTCAAGCTTGATAGTTAGTGAAAAGAATTGATCGAGCGGCTTCAGTCTGGACGTAGGTCACAGTGGTGGTGACCGAACCGGGATACATCTAGTTTGCAGTTTCTCTGACCTTTATCTCTTTTACTTTATTATTGAAATTGCATCTTTAGATTATCTTTATCCACTTGCTTGCTTACTTAGTTAATCTCTACACTTATATTTTTCCTTATTAAATCACTTTATTCAAGAAATAGTCTTTAAAATATCAAAGGAGGCACTTTGCGAAAAGATTTTGTAAAACTCAATTCACCCCCTCTTGAGTATTGAAGCCACTTGTCCAACAAAATGAACCCCTTATTTTATGGGATAAAAGTTTCACTTGTTATAAGGGAAAAATTTTAATCTTCCCAAAACACAACATCATGTTGTGGGATCCACCACTTATGAAAAAAAAATTAAGGGGGCGTTTGGTACCGGAGAAATTTTTATTTGTCCGGGAATCTCAATTTTCAAAAATATAATTTTTACATCCAGGTTATTATGATAATATCCGGAAATTTAAAATTTAGAAAAATTCAGTTTTTCGGGAATCCCGAAGAACACCGCGTACCAAACGGCCCCTAAAGGTAACCATCAATCTGTTTGTGCACGAGGGGGAATAGTTTCTCCAACAATAGAAAAAATAGTTCTCCCTTTTTTTATGAGTTTAATGTTTATCTTCTTAAAAAATATAGAATTGTGTGCTTTTAAGTGAAAGAAATAGATACATAATAGAAATCATGGAGGGAGAAATTGGTTATTTTTTCTTTCAATTTAAATTTTAAATATAAAATATTAATTTTAAAGGACATAAAAAATATTTTTCCCTTTTTTTATATACATATTTCATGTTCTCGTGAGTATTGATCCTCATGTCATGTGGAGTTCATTAGAGTTTGTTTGGATCCTTTCTTTTTTAAGCTCGCAACTACTTATAAGTTAAAGTAAAAAAAAAAAAAAAAAGCTTAAAAAAAAGTTAAAACTATTTGGTAATTACATAAAAAAATAGCTTAAAAGAATATATTTCAAGAAAACTATCTCTCTATTTTTATAGCTCTTCATTTAAAAAGTACACAATTCAAAAAAAGTTGATAAGAGTTTTAAAAATCTTCTCCTAGGAGCTTTTAGTTTTTTTCTTCATTATAGAAAAAAAGTTTTTCATTGTAAAATCTTTTCTCAAAACTTGTTTAACCTAACTTGTACTTATAAATAGCGTCTGGCTAAAACAGAGAGGATTCAAATAGGCATTATATATGATAGTTGACAGAGAATCATATATGGGCTTTATAAATTATATCTTCGCTAAGAAGGATTGTTAAAATAAGAAAGGGAAAATTTTAAAAAAATATTTGTAAGTTTTTTAATTATTTATAGCTCTACTTAAAGTTTCTTTTATCACCATTAATCTTTTAAAAAAATACCAAACTACTCTTTAAAAACAACAACCGAGAAGCAACAATATGAAATATCATCAATTCCCACCTTTCTATTTCCTACTCAAACCACGGACTCAATAATATGAAATATTCTCTACCAAAAAGAACCATATAACGGAGATAGACGAAAAAATAAATAAATCTGACCTTCAAATGAGTAAAACAAACTCAAGATAAAAAATTTGAAATTGAATCGCCATCTCCATCAAAGGGCAACAAGAAAAAAATCATAAAAAAAGTGACACAAATAAAATATATTAAAACACAATAATTTAATAAGAGTAACCTCGAACAATTCCAACATAGAAATAACCATATATTGATTTCAACACACACACACACACAAAAAACCCCCAAAATCCAAAATAAGCGTTGATCGCGAAGATGAACACATAAAGGATTTAGTTCACCATAAAAGATGAGTTATGTTGCATTTGGAGGGAAAGAAGACAAAAGGGTCATCAAAAACAAAAACACAAAGGACAAAATTCAGATACCCAGAAGCTTCTAACAAACATACACACCCAAATCTACGAAACCCAACACAACAACATTTACAAAATTTTCTCCTCCTCCTATTTCGGAGTTATGTAGTGTTGTGTTTTGCGTTCTTTCTTTTTCTCTACACTGATAAAGAAGAAGGCTACGACGCATTAAATGAAGACAAGGCGACGCAAGCGCAGCCAGGGGACATCAAGAGTTTCTCTATTTTTTTTTTTAAATAACTCCATTAACTTTATTTTTGGATGGAAACTTAAGTTAGAGGGTAAGTGATAAAGAAAATTAAGTAAGAATATAAATGATTCAAAATTTTAAAAGGGAGTAAGTGATTCTAAAAGAAACTTATAGAGAGATTTTTGAAGTTTTCCCAATAAAAAATAATCATTTCCTATATAAATAACATTTCCATATGAGAGAAGGGATCTCCAATCTCAAATAACCTTAGTTATTATGCATCTAATGGCCATAAACACACATCTTCCATACTGAACTCGACCATTTACTAAGTTCCGGCACATTCAGACCCATTGGAGTTTTGATTTTCCACTCCATTGGATTGAATTATTATTACCCATGTGAGAAACATGCATTGATTCCGATAATTGAATTGCAATACGTATCATGTATCGTTTGACCTATTTTTGGTATCGTATATCGTGAATCATATTAAATTATAAGATACAAAAATATAATAAAAATAATATAAAAACATATATTATAATTAATATAATATAAATCCAAATTGAAGTGTAAATCAGTTATTCTCTTACTCATCAATTATTAAAACTAATATTATTACTTCTATTATTATCAACATCTATTAATGACATAACTAATCCAACATCCTCTTCTAAAAAAGATCATTTTATATTTTTTTTAAATTTAAATAGTAAATCAAACCTTTATTTATTTTTTTATATAAAAGATTACATTTTAATTTAATTTTTGTATCGTATAATATACGTATCGTTCGATACAAACCTTTTTTAATACACTCCACAATATATAGGCTTGTAAATCTTATCGTATCAAGTATCGTAAGACACTGTAATATCCATAAATTGCATAAATTTATATTTATAACTTCAAATACGTTGGCTTGTCATATTCACATTATTGTTTGAATGGTTTTCTACTCGTACAATACATTTTCAAAGGGAATGATGTTTTGAATTTGGTATAAGAATTAGAAGTTTTAATCCTCATTTTAATAATTAATTTATATGTATTTAATGGTTACAATTTATTAATTATATTTATTAATTAATTATTAATCTATAATAAATTATCACCATTAAATGCAAATGGATAGGAGAAGTAAGACAAGTTCTTATTCTTATTCTTAGGCCGAAATCAAAATATTCCTCTTGTTCTAAAATATGTTTCTAGGAAGTCTATGCATATTCGCGTTGATATGCTAGACCTTGAGGTTTATAGTATTAAAATTAATTAAGAATATTATACATATGTTTAATTTACATAACGTTCTAATTATAACTTAAAATTATCAAGAAAAAAACTTCCTCCAATAGACAGAATAAACTCTCAAAGTTTAAATTCCATGGTGGCTGCTTTACGCCATTACGTTAAGCGCTCAAGCACACCGGCACCCGAACCTTTGAACCTTTGGATGCAGCCTTTTTTTTTGAGATTTAAGTTTTATTTACTTAAATAAATAAAAAAATTAAACATAAACAGAAGAGAATATAACATATATAAGAAGAGATGGAACTGTTCAGTCTTCATTGGAATACTCTTTAACATTTTAACTTGTATTCTCCGTTACCCAGGTCCTAGACATCTTTTATGAAATTAACATTGAAAAAACATTTTCACTTTTAAATTCTGAAAAGTTAAAATAAATGTAAGGTCAGATGAATTTATGCATAGAAAACTTATTACGTTATTTTGAGCACATGTAAAATTTTCACGGATCAATTATTCACAGACAAATACATCAACATCCCACTCATCTTTATGTAGGAGTATTTCAACCACATAATGAGACAACCCCACCTTTTCATTTGTTTAATTTTCTCCTTAGTCCTTATAATCACATCATCCCATGAAGACAAAACACTATACCTAATTACCAAAACTGTTTAAACCACACAACCATGTAATATTTTTTTGCCCAACATATCACTAATATAGGCATAGTTGAACCAAGTGTACCCCACTCATTTTTTATTTATTTAAAATATTCTAATCGTTTCATTGTTTTATAACTAATCCGAGTCGCGGCGAGTCCAAGATTAAATCCATCCCAAAGATGATATTGGAGAGATTCGAACGTATATTCTCACCTCCACCTATTTAGTTTTCATGCGCCAACTGAGTTATCACCACCGCTTGATTCCCCACTCATATTATATACATTATCAACTATCTCTATGGTCCATGTTGGGTTGGATCCAGCCACCAACCAATATTGCACCGCATCCCGTGTGACCCGAACCGCGGACCCACCGGTTATTGTCCTTATCTTGTACATGCTCACTTTCTCTTTCTAAACTTAAATTAGTATTATTCAAGTTTTGTTAACAACACTTATTTTATAGAAGAAAGATATTTTTATTATTAATTTTTTTTATTATTAACTTACTACCTATCTAATTACTAGTAGATTAACATGTTCTATTTCTTCAAAAAAATTTCTCCAATGATGTTGTGATGGGTAATAAGTTAGTAATAAGAATTTTTGATATTTAGAATATTCTCTCTCTGATTTTATAAGCTTTTATTGTTTTTTCATTTTAAGTTTTGTTTAACAAATTCTTTATTCCATTTTTTCATCCCTAACGTGCCCACTTTTTCACTCATCATAAATATCCACCATTCTACCTAATCTACCCCTACCATAATTCCCAAGCATTGCATATAACCAAGGGTATTATGGTCATCGAGACAAATCAGTAGCTTCTTGTTCAGTTGTTTCTTTTTCTTCCCAAGTGGTTACCTTCCCCATAAAGCGAAAGAAAACCTCATTCTCTGTTCCTCTCAGCTACGTTTCAGATTTCACACCCCGAACCCCTAATTTATCTTTTCTGTCTCCAAAATTCAATTTTTTTTCGTACCCAGAAAAATTCGCTCTCATTCCGTTCATTCTTCGCTGTTCTTCGATTCTTTTTACTTTCTGCGGTGGTTGTTCCGGCGCGTGCAAGTTCTACCCGATATCTCCGGCATCTCGAGCTGGTTCCCATGGCGGCGGGGACAATGGCTACCGCCGCCGGAGCGGCGGTGATGCTTTACTACGTGAGCCGGAGGCTCACGAAGAAGGTGGAGGAGGACGATGGCGATCTCGCCGACGGCGATGCGTCGAAATCAAGCAGATCGGTTCGGAGAAGGAGGCTAGCTCGGAGGCCGGCTCTGGCTCCGGCGAACCTGATTGAATCGATGATCACTTTGTCGGAGACGTTGAGGTTCACTTATTCAGAGACCCTCGGGATGTGGCCCATCGGCGACTTGGCCTTCGGCATCAACTACTTCATGCGCAAGCAGGTGAAAAGTTTCTGAAATTCTAAGTCAATTTTACTGTTTTTTTCTTTTTTGTTCTGAAATGTGCGAGTTTTTTTTTTTAATGTGTGTTTGATACTGATACTTGCAGGGTAATTTGCCAGTTGCTAGTGTGTATGCTGGTAGTGATTGTGTACAACTGAAGGGTAATGAAATTATTGTGGAGTTATATGAGCTGTTGAGGTTGTTGACACTGTGTATGCTTTTCTCTAAGAAGCCATTTCCAGTGTTTTTAGATTCTGCTGGATTCTCCAATGACGATGTGCTCATTCAGAAGCCAAAAGCTGGGGTATGTGCTTTGTCCTTATTCACTCACTCTCTCTGTGCCCTTTCCTTTTTTATTTTTATTTTTTGGGACTGAGTGGTGGAGAGAAGTAGTAAGATAAAACTCAGAGAGAGATAGTGGCCTCATTCTCACCACTGTTTAGAAGTACATGCCTTTGAATTGAATTCAAAGGTCGTTGTCTCGATCCTGTCTGTATTTTTTCTTCTTCATTTTTTAACTGAAAACCATTATCATTACCACGAAAACACATGATTTTAGTAAAGGTCTGCTACATCAATCCTATGGAAGTTTATATTCTTGTGTGTGACATGAAGTGCTCTTGCTGCACTTCATCTTTGTCACTGGATTTGGTTATATGTGACTGACAGTGGTGAAATGGAGAACTTTATTGACTCTTAATAAGGAGGAGCTACACTTGGGGACTCCCATTCCGTATTAGGCATTTGGAAAACGACCCCTATGTTTTAATTTTTAACAATATTTTTTTCCTTTTCTGAAAATGTTATAACTTTTAACTGTAAGACCCCTTGTGGTATTTGATATAGTGTAAAACTCGTGTTTTATGGTGGAAGTGGATATGCCCTTATGTAACATGATGTATTTTAACAAATTTAATACAAGAGGTTAAAGTGTGTATGTAAAACAAGGCTACCCCGTTTTTTATTCTTTCAGAAAATGTTATTTTTATCTTACCCTATTTCAAATACCTGCTAGTGGAATGTTGGCTGAGCGTAGACTAATCTGTTCAAGCAATCAGAGGCTTGCTGTTAGTGTCGAAATGAGAAAAAAGAAAAAAGAAAAACCATAAGCAGAGGCTTCTATGTTGTGCAATACTTAGATGCTATAAATTCCCTATCAGATAATAGTTTGGGTGGTTCATTTTATTTTATCACTGTTTGAGGATTCTGCAACTTGATAAAAAATGCTCTCAAAGGAAAGAAATAGGAAAAATATACAAATGTGAGGTATATGTGAGTGTCTATGTTTGTATGAGATGGTGGTTATTATTTATATTTTATATCATTAATATTGTTGCCTTGCCTTAGACATGCTGAGCTTTGACTTGTATTTTAATCCTGTAATTATTCTGGCTCTACCTTGATATGTTAGCCACTAATCTTCCAAACTACTTTTTCACCGAAAAGTATGGATCTTCTACTTTTTCTTTTCTTTTTTTCCTATGTTACTTTAAACTGCTGAGGTATTTCACCATGTTTTCACGTTTCATCATTTTTCTGCAATTTGACTCTATCAAATGAAATCTTTTTGCAGCTTCTGAAGCCTGCTTTCACAATTATACGGGATAGACAAGCAAAATGTTTACTCCTATTGATCCGGGGTACTCATAGCATAAAAGACACGCTGACAGCTGCAACTGGTACTGTTGTCCCCTTCCACCATTCGGTTTTAAATGATGGTGGGATAAGCAACTTGGTTTTAGGATATGCACACTGTGGTATGGTTGCTGCTGCTCGTTGGATTGCAAAGCTCTGCGCTCCTACTCTACTTAAGGCTCTTGGTGAATGTCCAGACTTCAATGTCAAGGTATTGTTTTAATATTCTATTTGGAAGAACTGTATAATGGTAGATCACTGTATACTGAATTGAAAACCTACTTCCTTTCGTTTCTTTGTTTCTTGCTTTATCCCTTGTTACTCTAGATTCTGTTTCCTTTCATAATTTCCTTTTTTTTTTTCATTTTTTATTTTATCATGTGACTATTGCATACATGGCTGTATAAGTACATTAATAAACAGTTATCCTTTTTATCTTTCCATAGATTGTTGGGCACTCACTTGGTGGTGGTACTGCTGCACTGTTAACATATATTCTTAGAGAGCAGAAAGAGTTCTCTTCAAGCACATGCGTCACATTTGCCCCAGGCATGTAATTATACTATTACTTTACATTTACATTTAAAGTTTTTATTCAATTGAGTAGTGATTGTTTTTCATGCAGGATTTGCTCTGAGACATTAAGTTTTCTCTAATATGGAAACATTTTCTGTCTTGTCATACCACTGCTGCTAATTCCTTGTATCATAATTGTCATTTTTGCAGCTGCTTGTATGACATGGGAGTTAGCAGAATCTGGAAAGCACTTTATCACTACCATCATAAATGGGTCTGACTTGGTGCCCACATTCTCAACTTCCTCTATTGACGGTCTCCGTTCTGAGGTGCTCTAGCTAGCACTTTCGACTAGATATGGTTTTGGCAAATGTTAATGTTAATTTCTTAATTTGGGGAGTCCCTATTGCTACTCTCGTGTCTATGGCCACTCCTATTCAACTGATTTTTATCTAAAATATCCTCCTTCTTTGTTAATCAAACTCATAGTTTAGAGAAATTATGTAAAGTTAATCAAAAAGGAGAGGCAATAGACACTCCCCTTAATTTGTGATGCAAGCTTGCCCCGTTTCTTACTCAAGTTGGTTTTCTTTTCATCAGGTCACTGCATCCTCTTGGTTGAATGATTTACGGGATCAGGTTGAACGTACAAAAGTCCTGAATGTTGTCTTCCGCTCTGCAACTGCTCTTGGATCTCATTTACCATCTATATCTAGCGCAAAAGCCAGGGTAGCTGGTGGTGCTGGTGCTATTCTGTGGCCGGTAACCAGTGGCACTCAGGTAGCTTCAACTTCAAGCTTCCTGATCTCTAATTTTACATTCACTGCATAATGCTCTTTGGGATTTAGTTTCCAGTTAGGGATTCATTTGACATTGAAAGAGTTTGTAGTGGTTATCCATCTGTGCTTAATATGAAGGGATGATTGATCCATTGTTCATGATACTTGTATGATTAGATTTTCATTTTGTTTTGGGATTTCCCATATATAATGTACCTTTGAACTTATGAAGATCCTTTTTTATACTTGCAGGTTGTGATAAAGCGTGCACAAAGTGTTGCTCAAGCTGTTGTCAGAAGTCGGTCGTCATTGTCATCATGGTCTTGCATGAGTGCACGTCGCCGAAATGTTGGTCCATCATCAAACTCTAAAACAGAGGACTTAACTGAAGCTTCTCTAATATCTGAGAGTAGTACTGAATCTCTTTTGACGGAAGAGGCTGTAAGAGAGTCTGTGCTTAAGGATGAACCTAGTTCCTCAAGTGGAGGATCTGGTCACGACGACACTGATGAAGAGGAACAATTGACAGAAGGGCAGTTATGGTATGAGCTGGAAAAGGAGCTTAAGAAACAGGATAATACCATGAATATTCATGCTCAGGAAGAAGAGGCTGCAGCAGCAAAAGAGATCACTGAAGAAGAGAATCAACTTGTTGATGCTGCAGAATGCAGTAATTCAATCACAACCTCAGACAACTTGGACAGCCATCGATTTTACCCCCCAGGAAGAATCATGCACATTGTCTCTATACCTTCTTCATCTGAAGATTCAAATTCAAATTCAAATTCAAATTCTGATGATCCTCTTGAGGAACATGTCTGCTTATATGAAACACCTAGAGAGCTGTACAGCAAGCTCAGACTTTCAAAAACGATGATAAATGATCATTACATGCCAATGTATAAGAAGATGATGGAATTATTAATCCGAGAGCTAGAGAAAGATAGCAGCTGTAATATTTTAATATGACAAAAATATAAAATAAAAATAAAAATAAAAATATAGCATTTGGAAATTATGGTGAATACAACTTTCAGTTCTCTTATTTCTTTATCCCCCTGTGCCACCTTCCAGGAGAAAGTATTGGGGTGTACTAATGGTGCGTAATCGGTTCACATGAAATCTAAACTGTTTGGTTTGCCCCTCCTAAATCATTTGGTCATGAGGTTCAGTCTTAGCTCAGTCATTGAGTTCTTCAACTAATGTATGTGTATATAAAATTGTGATAAATATAATAATGAAAATATTACAAGTGACATATATCAGTAGTGGGATGAAAGTATTCTTCCTTTGCAACCCGATTTAGAAAAGAACCGAACCAGTTCACTGGTTTTCAATAATAACGGGTTTGATAGTCTTATTTATTTTTGTTTCACACCTCGTGGGACTTGCTGTGCAATGTTGGAATTAGACATGTTTCTTAGTAATGCATAAGTTAACCAGTAACCACTGACATTTGTCTTTGCATCTCTGACTTTACAACTAGTGCATTCGTAAATGTCAGAGATTCATATAGTATATTACCCCGTTATATTCTATGTGAATTCTTCTGTTGGGGCATGAAATATTTAGGAAGAACCTAATATATTTGATAATAGCAAACATGAGTGGGATATAGAGTTGTGTTCTTCCAAAGAGAGGAGATTTACTTTTTCCTCTGTAACTACATCCAACAAAATTATTGGGGTACTTATGATGCTATACTCGCTTACAGATAACAGCTCACATAAAGAAAGTTCTACAAACATGCCCTTGTTGCTACTTTTGAGCTTGATATTCAAAACTTCCAGCAAATATGGGAAGAATGAAGATCATCAATGTATTATTAAATAATGTTTTGTTTTTCTATTGAAGAAACAAAACGTTCAGCCCATCTGCCATCCCTTGCCACTGACATGTCTAAAGCAGTAAAAATTGACTGTTGGTATTATCAACCACCATAGCGATATTTGAGGGAATCTGGGGGCTCCTCTTCCATGATGCCAGAACCTGTTGTTGCCAGGTACTCACGAATAGTTGTTTTACGGTCAGCTAGATAAGTGTGATCCAGAAAGTTGTTGTAGGCTGTGTCACCAAGATTCATTGCTGCCAATACGCTACAAATTTTTTCACAATTCCTGTTAATTTACAAGGAATCCAAGAGTAGGCACGGTTTAAATAATGGAAAACTTTGCTCTGTTATGGTACTATTTGGTTTCCATGAAGCTGATAGTCTCTGTTGTTTCCCAGATTGACAGCAAAAACAACATGCCAAGGGACTCATCAAGAGGGAAACAGCAAGAGGTCATGAAAGCAAAAGAAAAGAAAAGAAAAACTAGGAAGAAGAGAAATGTTGCCCATGAATTTGTAACATGTGTGATGAAGCAATCCAATTCACACAATGGGATTGTCACCTAAGCAGACAATTCCTATCACTATCAGTTGCATATTCTTGTATATTCTGCATCTGACAGCAAGGACTATTGACCAGGGAAACAACAGCTAAGCAGAAATCCGGATGAAATGTGGCAATTTTGTACTAGTTCCTCTCTTCAACATCAAATCAACAAAAAGCAAATGGGCTTCACCCAAAAAGTTCTTACCAGTGTCGAAGATAAACACGGCAAGGTAAGACATCATCCCTCCAAATTTTATCAATATTCCATCGTCCATATTGCTGAAAATAGATTTCCTTGTTTCCTGAATGGAACCGTAATTTAAGCATGCATAAACAAAGACAAAAGGCATGAAATAAAAAAAAAAAAAAAGGTATGGGCATACATTAAACAGAATTTCACATTTTTTTTTATGTAAAAGTAAAACACAGTAATCACCTACAATGCTATGATCGGAGGAAATTCCTATCTTCTAATGAATCATTGCACCCTTCCGCCTAGCAGAAAGTTATGACATATTGAGGAATTCCTTGTAATATTTTATTATTGGAAGGCATCCCAAGAAGCACAGACATAGAAAATCGACAGAAGAAGAAGACAAAATTAAAGTTTCCCATTAGAATTTTATTTGTTCAGACTTGGACACAGTTCCTTTTCTTAAGTGTCCATGCTTAATAGGAAGCAGCCGGTGATGATTAGGGTTCCCTCTCGCCTTTCCAGAAAAACCTCCATGTCATTAGTGAATCTTTACTGAATTTATCACAATAAAACCTTGACATGTAAATAATAATTTAGAGAACATGTTGTTACTTATTAAAATAAATACATGTTCTATTTTGGTCTGTCATGTCCTCGTAAAATTTTCCATGCATAATTGCATACAACTCTATTCAATTCAAAAGAAATTAGTTGGCTATCTCCCTGGTCAGTTTCTGTAGTCAGATTCAGGAACAGAAGATAATATCATCTATGCCTAAAAAAATAAATGGATGCAAGCATAAAAATCCACTAACACGAAAAGTTGGATAAAAACCAGCCTTTCCAGTTTCCAAAAGGCCAAAATGATACATGTCCTTAATAAATAACAAGTAGAATGCTAATGAGAATTACCTTTACATCTAATGTTGAAAAATTCCTCATCACTATAACGGGCACAAAGGACCTGAGAAAAATTTGACACATGACAAATTTGCCAATTTAATAACCAATGATCCTCATGATGTAATAAACAGAATATCTATAAGCTTTGCAACAACAATAACGACCAACATATACCGCTGGAAAGTCAAAAGATTTGCCATCGAGTGTTTCCGGAAGAACCTAAGACACAAAGAATTGAACATCTCAAACCACATAAATATCTGAAGACTAATATTACAAAAGCAGCAAGGCTCAAAATCTACATCTACAAACTTACAGTTAGAAACCGAAACTCAACCTCCCTCCTGATAAAATCTGGAATCTGACAAATCATCCCCACAAACATTAGCTTCAGTGCTCAGCTAACAGTAAACTCACACAAAACCAGCACAAATTGAACTACTCAGCATTGTACCTCTGATTTTCTGATCTCAAAGACTGTTACTATAAGAGTCTCTCCTTCACATGGCTCCACACTCAAACTTGAAATCTCCTAATAACGTTTTCATCAACACACAGTTAAAACATAATCTTCTAAGCTAATTTTTCCTTTTTTTTTTTTTTTTTTTTTTTTTAATTTCACGATAAAATACAAAAATGTAAAGCATTTCTTGCTTCTTCTTTTTTAATTCCATTTTTTATTTTCACGGAGAACAAACACACGATGAAGAACTAATCGGAAAATTCAAAAGGCAGTGGCAATTATGAAGTTAACGGAACAAACCATAGTTTCTGGCTTGGCAATGGCGCGCTCGAAGAAAACCGGAGCCACGTGAGCGAACACGCGACGAAACTGGTTCAACTTAGCAGTTCTGAAATTCACCAAATCGGGGAAAGTGCTTCGGGCGCTTCTCTCTGCGTTTGAGAAAGAAAGTAGCTGCGGTTAGTTAGTTACCGAGGTTGTTACGGCGGTTAGTTACCGGTAAAATTGAACTTACTTACCGGAGAGGAGAGAGCCGAAGCCGCAGACGGAAATGCAACCGTCGGGGGAGAGGAGAGATTCGAAATCGGACTCGTCGCTGAGTTCCGCTAGAGTGATCGGAGAAGAAGATCGGAGAGGCGCGGAGGACATGGCGGAGGGAGAGAGTGGCCGGGGCTTTGAGAGAGTTGAGAAGAGGGAGAAGGTGGCGCGTTGATGGGACGCGCGAGGGGCGCGTAGGTGAGGGAGTGAGAGTTGAGAGTTTAAGGAAGTAGTGCTGATGTTCATAGCAGCTGCTGCTCGATGTGGCGATGCAGCGCCATGTTCAAATAGTCAATCTTTTACATTTGATTTAATTTTTATTTTCTGTCAACTAGGTAAAAAAGTTAAATGTGAATTTTTTTTTTTAAGAGAAGTTTTGAATAAAAAAGATGGTTATTTCTCTAAATAAATTGTTATAAAACAGCTTATTAATCCTTTTGCGTAATGATAGATGGAATTGCTACGTCAAAGATGTAAATTAATCATCAAGCAAGTAAATTAATTGTTGTTTTCACAAATTCTTGAAAATACAAGTGTGTTAAAATTTAATAGGAAGAACTTCGCTTCCTATCCTATATAATCCTGGCGATAAATCTTTGGTACAACTGTTGTATTTAAGTGGGTACAATTTTTTTTTCCATTTTTAGAAAAAAATTTAACACTTCAAAATTTTTCAAATTTATTTTTTTCGCCATGGTGCACTTTTTCCCAAAAGTGGAAAAAAGTTATACTCACTTGGGTACAACAGTTGTTCCAAAGATTTATTCCTGAAGATTTATTCCTGATTTGGATATTAATCTAATAGGAACACTTACCAAAATATTATTTTTTGGCAAAATTTTTATCCAAACACTACGTGATCAGTACTTTTTACTATACTACCACGTGTCATAATTCGCTATGATTGGTAGCAAATTACGTCCGCCAATGATTATGTGACACATGACACTTTCACAGGAAAAGCTGACGTGTCATAATTCGCTACCAGTGATAACGAATTTGGTCTGAAATATGGCTACGTGTCATGAAATCATTAGTGAACGTAATTCGCTACCAGTGGTGGCGAATTATGACACATGACAGTCTAGTAAAAAGTACCGATCGCATGACATTTGGATAAAAAATTTATCAAAAAATGGCACTTTGATCACTGTTCCAATCTAATAATCCATCAACAGGTGGAAAATTAAAAAAAAAAAATGTTAAGTAAGGATTTAAGACACCTTCCATGACCACTCTCCAAATTTTGGTGATATTACCCCAATTTGTTCTATATATATTAGAATATATTTTTTACATTTAAGTGTTATACAATGTATAATAGTTACTCTTAAGATTTGAGTGATATCTAGTCTCAGCCGTTTTTGTAGGTTGGCCCAAAATTTGAGTGCTTGTTGTAAGACAAATTCATCCTTTAGAAGGTTTCACAATAGTGTAAATGTAAATACAATCTCAAGACAAAAGCTCAAAGATCATTTCTTTAAGTATACATGTGAATAAATGCCTATGCATTTTGTGTTATGAGGAAGCAGCAATGAGCGGTTTATTCACCCTCCATTCTTATTTGACAACTTTGGTTGTAGGGAGTTGATGAGTGGAGGGAGAGTGAAAAAAGAGGCATATAGCTGATATATCATCAATAGCAATGCCTCTTCTCTTACGTTTCCATTCATGCATGGCGCATTTCACAAGCCTCTGAGCAGCTTTTTCTTTATGTGGTGTTGAAGCAACAATTTTCACTGCTTCTTGGTTGGAAATAACGTCCCATACCTGAGATGGAAAAAAAGAAGCAGCAACTAATAAACAACTCAAATGGTACATTAGTAATTAATCACATGCACGGCCCTAAATGGGCTAGACCGGTCTATATTATATTATTTATTTTAAATAAAATAATTATTTTAATAATTTTGAATAATAAAGTAATATTATTTTAATTATTGAATATGTAATAGGCTTAAATAGGTCTAGGCTAAGGCTTTTATTTTTAAATGCAGATCAGATCAGACTTGTAATTTGGGACCTGCATAGGCTACTAGGCCAGGCCAAACCCAATATTTTTATACAGACCTGACCTATTTAAGTTAACGATTAGTCTAGCCAAACCTATTTACACCCTTGACCACATATCATTGTCATTTAACCAATCAAGAATGATTTTCAGTGAGTTGGTGCAACATTTTTCTAGAAATAACTGCATTTGAACCTTTTCTAAATACTGTTTTCTTTCTGACTTTGGTGGAAAAAGAAAAAAAAAAAAAAAAACAACTGACCATAAAATGAGTCATTGTATGATTGAAGGGAAATGTGGAAAAGAAATAAGGAGCATACCCCATCTGTTGCCAAGATAACAAATTGATCCCTGGTGGTAAGTTTTCTTTGTGTCACATCAGGCACAGAAATTAGTCCAAAGTCCTTCACACAGTAGTCACCAAATGCTCTTGATATTGCTAGTCCTGGAGTCTTACCATTTGGCATCCACACCCTATATACTCCTGGTTCATCTTCTAAACAAAATACCCGCCCTTTGGATTGTGTTATTCGCTCTGCCTCCTCTTAAATTAACAAAAACAAGACTCAAAATTCTGCAATAAAGACAAGCACTTCTCATGTGAGATTAAGTAAGAGAGAGTTTACTTGGTAAGTTTGGCTTCAAGTCAGTGGTAAGCTGAAGTGGAGTCAATGTACCATCCTCTGAAGTTGTTGCCAAGACAGCCCTACAATCACCAACGTTTGCTATAATGATATGTTCAGCCTGAAACATTAGTGACACGAACTTTAGGCCACTTCTGATTAATGCATCAAACTGAGATCTGCTATAACTCTTAAAATCTAGAGCATGAAATTGCAAAAAATGTCATTAACTAACACTTTCATTATTAATACATGACTAGGGAAGACAAAAGAAAGAAACTGTATACATTGGAAATATTATATATATAGGGTCAGTATCATTTTACAACAGTGTAAGTTACACTCTCAACCTTGTCCGTTGATCTCATTTATATCTAAGGACTCTAATTTTTTAGTAATGTAAGCCATTGGATACAAGTTGATCAATGGTCAAGATTGAGTGTAAGACTTCTAAATCTTACGCCGGTGTAAGAATATCCTGCTCCATATATATATATATATATATATATATATATATATATATATATATATATATATATATATGGCAAAAGTATTTTTACAGCAACATTAGATAAGCTTATCTACAGCTGCCATTTTTAACTATGTTCTCTTGGGAGAACATAGTTATAACGTTAAAGTTGCTCTTTTCTCTCTCTCCACGTCATTAAAAAATTCTGAAAAGTAACTGAGGAGAGAGAAAAAGAGCAACTTCAACGTTATAACTATGTTTTCTCGTAATGTTATAACTATGTTCTCCCGGAAGAATATAGTTAAAAATCGCAGCTGTAGATAAGCTTATCTAAAGTTGCTGTAGAAATACTTTTGCCAAATATATATATATATATATATATATATATACTTATCTATGGCTGCCATTTTTTACTATGTTCTCCCAGGAGAACATAGTTATAACGCTAAAGTTGCTCTTTTCTCTCTCTCCACGTCAGCAAAAAAGTTCTGAAAAGTATCTGAGCAGAGAGAAAAAAGAGCAACTTTAAGCTTATCTAAAGTTGCTGTAGAAATGTTTACCCTATATATATATATATATATATGTGTGTGTGTGTAAAGTTGGACAAAATTAACATACTACCAAACCATTTCAAGATGCAGAAAAGTAACTCAAATATCAATAGTTAAAGATACCATAGCACATGAAAATGGATCACCTGTTTCATAATTGTCAAAGCTGTAGTACCGCTTTGAAAAGAATCAATTCCAGTATGCTGCTTCAGATCATGATCAATGGCAGCAAAAGTCTTTATGTAGGACTGCTTCCATGTGTTAAATTTATGGAAGTTTCTGTCTGATTCCATCTTAAAATCCAGGTCAAGTGATGTTGCAGCCAGATTTTCCTGCCAATTGCATAACAAAGAAGCAGGTAATAGTTTCCTGACCCTTTTGGCAACGAAGTTTCCCCAAGCTCCATGACCATCAAAAATTCCACACAAGGTCATGTCTTCTTGGGAACCAAATTCCTAGCATCAGAAACACATCAAAACATAATATCAATTTCTCTTTCCCATTTATGATGAAAAAGGCAAAGTTAACTATTATATATGTTGGCTTGGCATACCTCCCAAACAAGAAGGCAATCTTGATTCACTCCTTTCTGGCCCTTTTTAGTGAACACACAGGAAAAATTGTTGGCCTTGTCAGATTTAACAATTCCTGATGAACTCAATAACAATTCATTCTTCTTTGCTTCCTTTGCCAATGCTTCCACAGCTTTCCTTCCATCATCCTTTCTACAACTCTTCTCTTTCTTCAAAAATGGAAAAAGAACCATTGCCACTACATTCCAATAACAATTGAAGATTATACACAAGAAGAAAGTTGAACCCCTTTATTGTTTCTGTTCTAGTAGAAATGCAAAGATTAAAACAATAATACTATGGCCGACCCAGTTCAAATATCCACTTCATAAGTGTCTGGAGAAGGGAATACTCTAGGCAGTCTTTCCCCAGACTGATTCAAACCCGCGACCTGACACACTACGGCAAGTAAGCTTACCACTGAGCCAAACCGCCCTTCATTAAAACAATAATATATGTGTTTACTTGTTATTCACGAGAGAAACATGATATGTATATGTTGTATATCGGTTCTAGCTCTTTCATGATAAGCCTCCAAAACAAGATACGTGTAATGGAACTGAAAAATGTCTATAACATTAAAAAATAAAATTCATCATGATATATAATTTCATAGCACCCGAACTTTCTCATCTGAAAACAAAAAGAAATTTAAAAACAAGCATTTGGGTTATCTCAAAAAACTCTTATCTTTTTCTGCATTACTCAAAATTCTTCCCAAAGGAAGGTGAAAAAGAATTCATATCCAGTGAAAACTCAATCTAAGTAAATGAGAACTTCAATATACAAGACTTTTATTTCCTACCAAATTTGATCAAGAGAAAGGGTCAATTATATGCCTGAGATTGGAATTACTACTAGCAAATCCTATGGCATGCCAGAACCTGAGGAACTGAGAGATGAATCCTCTCAACTTATATATTACTTACACACCCAATATTGTGATTTAAGGTGGTGGCTGATGGTGAGTCTTAATTACCATAGTATCCATGCTTTCACCATCATAAGATACAAAACAGATGGGCTTTTTTGGCAATGGAAGGTGATTAAACGTCATGGTTACCTTATGGTCACCAACTTCAGGGGTTAGTAATTACATATTATAATGAATATATTTTATATTGTGATACGAGGTCGGTATTTATCAAATATATTAGTATAGCAACTTGACATTTAAGTAATGAAAAAATAACTTCAGTGGATGAAATTAGATTGTGTTTTAGTCATTGGCTTTAAATTAAGTGATCTTCAATCTTAATTAAACACAAAATTTAATTGACTGAATATTCTAATCATGAGACTCAATGATATAATCCCTAATGTTATACCAAACACAAGCCTATCTCTTGGCCATTTGTTTTGGAGGGACCCAGGATGTCATGGTCAAACAAGTGGACACCAGTGAGATTATTTTATGACCCACAATGGACTTGGTTAACAAACAAGCACAAATTCATGGCTGGGGTTGCTTTGGATAGAAGCCAGAGATGCATGATTGCTATATAATATTCATGGGGAAAAAAAAGAAAAGGAGAAAGATTGCTACATAATAATTTTTGAACAACAATATCGATTGGACCATTGCTACATGTCACCTGAGATGTATGATTTGGACGAGTAAAGATTCTTATTCAACTCGAGGTAGGTTAAGTGGGAAATATTTAATACGGTCCTGGGGCCATCTATGATTCCGCGGTCCAAACCAATAAAATTTGAATATTTTTTGATTTGCTTGTACGGAGAAGAAATAAAATTTATTTTTTTCTCCAAATGGCAGCTCCTCAACGAAAAGAGTAGTTGAGTAGGGACTACTACAAATGCTCTTTGTCAAGTGGCAATATGATCTATCAAAAGAAAAGAGAAGGGGTTCAAATCCTGGATAATTGTCACACCTCTGGACTTGGATTGATTCCATATTTGTGTGGGTCCTTTTTTTCACTCGACCTTGTAGATATCAGGGACCTAACTTACCCCAAGGGGATAATTAGAAGTGCAATGCTTTTCTCATGTTACATGAGATAATATTGTTTCATGTAGAGACATAATTAGGTGGATCCAAAAGAAAAAAGAAAAAAGAAAAAAAAAAGGCTGACCCGAATTGCATGTGTCTGTAACATGAGATAAGATTTTTTATGTAAGAGAAAAACATTTCTCTAATTAGAATTATGAAATAAAAAGAAAAATAGTTCATGAACTTGTGTTATTAACGGAAAACTATTTAAAATTGTTAGAGAAATAAAATAAAATAAACCATTAATATAATTTTACTTAACATATTAAATGAACTTTTGTGTAAGAAAACATATTAAAAAAAAAACATTAATCTAACATTCACTTTCACCTAACAACTTAAATTTTGAATTGAAATGATTCTTTACAAAAATCATATCTACTCTAAATAACATTTACCCTTTTTTGAATGGGTTTTGTGTTTATTATGTTATAAAAAAAAGTAATTATGTAATGTTATAGAGATTCGTTTTACGTGCCATATATATATTTTTTTAAATGTGTGATCCCCACACAATGTTGTGTGTGTAAGAAAGTTAGTTCTATTATGTTAAAGTATAAAATGAAAACCCATTTTGAATTTATCCTCTTACTTTTTGGAGGTGATACTACTAAAGCCACGCCGTTGTGAGTATAACACTCAGCATTTGAGCCCAAGGCTGAGAAAATGGCCAAATCAACAATAGGAAAGAACACAAGTAACGTCAAATGAAATGATGCAGCATCCGAGGAGGCAGTATGCGTTGAATCGCAGTCGATTTTAACTTAAAAAGTAGTTCTGAAAGTTCTGTAATAGCTCCAGAAGTCAACCGCATATACAAACCATAAAATTCTAAACCTGGACGTAGGTCATTGAACACCTAGGGTAATAGTATAATAAAACATAACGAATGTATCTGATAACATATTACATGAAGAAACCCAAGCACGAAAGAGAGAAAGTTCATGAGAGAAAAGAAGATTCTGGAAAAATTTCTCATACTGATTTAACAGAAAACAGTAACCGCCATATATGGCAATAGTTGCTGACGTCAGATAAAATAAAATTACAATTCAGTTAGAAACTAACTAAACAAGTTAACAACTAACTCTAATAGAACGAAAGAAAAATATCCGAAAGTAAATCTCAGCATATATTATTGAATGACACTTTTTCTTTCTATAAAAATTAAACTGATGGATTTTTTCTTTTTACAATGAGTAGCTACATATACATACTTTACAAGAATATCATGATTAGATCATCCCCCAGTCTTCCTCACTTGCAGAATTATAATAAAAAGAAATCCTGCAAGTAATAAATTACAAATCCCCCCCAGTATGATAAAAAAAGAAAAGAAAAATTCAAGATGTTTTATGTACTCAGACATCGTACTCAATGGAAAACTTGAGTAGCGTAGTATTCGCTTTCATTAAAAGCAGGTCTTAAATTTTCTTGACACATGAACTCCAAGGGAAAAGAAACAAGATGACCCCTCAATGTTGCTAATCTCTCCAAGGGATCGGTGTTTTTGATACCTCCATCAAGATAGGATTCTAATTTTTCTGGGGCTATTCCTAAATCAATGGTCGTGTGACCAATTTTTTCTTTCCAAAAAGCCACGCTTTGTCTGAAAGCAAGTCTGCAGATACATAGGTTTGAAATGCATGTTAGGACAACAAAATAGAGAAGATTCTCCCAAAGATGAAAGACGGACGAAAATTATCACCTACATACCTGGTATGTATCAGATCATTAGGTACGCAGGAAAAGACATCCTGGTAAATCGTAGTATTTGTCTGTGAAACGTATCCAAGGACAATTATCAGTATTCTTATTAAGTATTATTTCTTATTCAGTTAATCAGAAACATTATTACATTAGGTAAAAGAATACATGTATGTATGTGTTAGTGTGTGCGTATTTTATATTTGCACAAACAGTAAGAAAAGATGGTATACCTGAATTGTTTACATGACTAACCATACAAAAGTTGAAACATACACCATAAATCTCTTACACAACTAAATTATAATGTGTTAGCAACTCCCTATTTAGGAATGCAGGTTAGAAGAAATAATAATAGACCAAAGAACCATGTAGGCCAACTTTTCTTAGTTACGCCTAGTTATTTCCCAAAAGGGGAAGAAAGGGGGGTTAACAGGGGCAGTACGGGAAATCTCAACAGAATTAGATACTTAGATAATTGGGATTATAGATAGGGTTGAGAGAATACATGTAGTAGGATTAGACAGTTAGTAAGAGAGTAAGGCCATAGACTAGGATTTCTCTCAGAGGTTAGGAGAAATGGGTGAGTCTTTGTTACTTTTTGTCACTCCTCTGGAAATTCATTGGAGGATGCACGGCTGAAGTCATTCGAGAGAAGGTTTGAACGATTCATGAAATGGATAGAGGACAATCTAAAGCAAGCCTCAACACAGAGTTGCGCAAAGGAGACAAAGAGGACCAAGAATCCCATTTCAAGTGTATGGAGAAGGTTCTTGAAGGCCTATGATAGAGACCCAATGGAGGACAACAAACTAAATCCACTGAGAGTCCGATGGTAAACGAAGCTGCAAGAATAGAGGTGAGAGAAGAACATAGGAAGAAACATGAGATTCCTTTGATCACGGCAGATTGGTTGTTTGGCGGATTTTTGTTGGGGTGTGTTCCTGCCTTTAATGTTTGTGGTTGAGCATGCACCACATTTATGGGTGCATGGCTCAATGTCTGCACAACCACCTCCATGAATGCTGCCGATCATCGAAGGTTCTAGAAAAAGGTGAAGGGTTCCCCTCACCGTCTATATACTAACATTGTAATAGTTTTTTGTTCTGATTTTTCTGATTAGCTTGAGAGCATTTTGAGAAAACCTCTCGAGAGAAGTTTGAAGAGTGACCTCTTTAGAGAAGTTTGAGAATACCCCCATTATTGGTGAAGTTTGAATCCTTGTAATCTTTCTTTTTCATAGTAAAAGATTTTATGCACTAGTGTCCCGTAGTTTTTACTTCTCTCTGTCTTAGGGGAGGTTTTTGATATGCCTCCAGCATATATTGTTTTATATGCTAAAATGAGCAAGGATTTAATCTAAATTGAGTTGAAAAAGCTTATAATTGTGACAAACACCGTTAATACACTCTCAGGTTTATTCTCACTGGAATTATTGTGTTTTTGTAGGGATTTTGGCCCATTGAAAGAAGGCCAAGTTGGAGAACCAAGATATAATTCAAGAAAAAGTAAGGAAAAACAACAAAAATTGGTCAGCAGGATGAGGCTACTAGCACCAGAACGGGGCTACTAGCGCTATCATTAAGTTGCTCTCTGTTTAACGGGGCTACTAGCATCAGAACCTTGTTCACTTCTCGCCACTAGCACGGGATTGGCGCTTACAGCCCCATGGTCATCTGAGCACACTGTTTTGCGGGGCTAGTAGCACCAGATTGGGGCTACTAGCACGAGGAGGATGATATGTTGATTTTCAACCATATCTAAGAAGATCTTTTGGAGCAGATTTGGGCAGAATTTTAGTCATATATAAAAAGAAGACAAAGCCCAGGAGGAAGGGACCTTTGCCTGTGCGATTTCTATAAAGAATTTGGAAGAGCGAATTGCTGGAGATTGAAGATTCTCAAAAGAGGGAAGCTTGAAGGAGATTGAAGCAACACTGAATCCAATTCTTTCTTCTTCTTCAAGACTTCATCTGCTTTCTTTTACTTCTTTGTTTTGTTTAAGCTAGCTATATCTGGCTAAGTTTTTTTTTGTAGTTAGGAGGATTATGGATTCGACGTGAATCCTAATTGTGGTTTAATTTTGTTTCTTTAATAAATTGTCTTGGTTGTTTGTGTTTTACCTTGACTGAATTTCTATATCCTTGTATGAACTGATCACTCATAGGGATTTGAGGGTTAGGGTTCACAATAGACATATTGGGATTTTAATTCTGACAGGGATAAAACACCAATTCTTGCATGATCTAGACATAGGCTTTCTTGAATTGCAGACTTTTATAATTCATTGTACTTAATGCTTATTCTGAGAAGAATCACTAAGACATTAGGGTTCTAATTGGGGTAAAGGGTTAAAGTCACTAAGACATTAGGATTTAATCAACTATTTTTAGAAGATGAGTTGTCTTAAATATCTGAGATGGATTATTATTGAAATTAATTTAAACTACTCTAGGAGGATCTGAGATGAAATAATTTCTAGCTACATTTTTTTTTTTTTTGGTGAAATTCTAGCTACAATTTAGTCATTAAAGTATTAATTCGTTTTTACTCGTCTTTGTTCTTATTTTGAAATTACTATCAATTACAATTTAGTCATTAAAGTCTTAATTCGTTTGTGATTATATAAAATTTATAGCTTAAAAGTTATTTTACAACTCTCTAGTTAAAAAAAAAAAAATTTATTTGGTAAAATAACTTTTGTAAGCTTTGTTTCAAAATAAAATTGCCATATAAAGTATTAGAAACCTCTATTATTTAGATAAGATCAAATATGATAAAAAATAAAAGACAAAATTTTAAAGGAAAAAATAGACCCAAGAATGAATAAAATACAATTCATTCATTGTTTTTGGTAACGTTCTCGGCATTTTGGAGTGAAAGAGAAAATCGAATGATTCATTAGGATTGAGAGTAAAATTTGTAAATAAAATTTTCAAATAAGGGCATAATTGGAAAAAATAATATGAGGACTCAGAAAAAGCTGACATACATAAAAAACAAAACTCCTCATGGGAGCTTCTAGCTTTTTCTTATTTTATTCATTATAAAAAAGCTCCTTTTATGATGAGAACATTTATAAAAAATATGTATAAAAGATATATTTAGCTAAGTTTATCCTGAGAAGAAAAGCTAAAGAAAACACCCCCAAAAAAGGTACTAATAAATGAAAAGAAAACAAACCTCAAAACACACACAAAATGAATAAGCAAATCCGTATCAGCTACAATAAACTCTGGTTCTCAATCCTTAACTTAGTGGAAGGACAATGATATAATTGAAAAGGAAGAGGCCACTAATATGTTCATGCTTGGATAACGATGGAGATACTATTAAAAGATAATTATTTATATAAGAATTACTTTTAAAAGAAGGAATTTTATGCGCGTAAATGGTCATTCAATAGTAATTTTGTAAGAATATATCACTTAAAGCACTACAATTCATATAAAAATCTTCACAGATCAGATTAGCAATAAATATCAACATTTTATTTTTATTTTTACCTTAGCTGTTGCCATCCATATATCCTTGTAAGTAGACTCAACAACTGGGTCCATTATTTGATTGACCTGAGGAAAAGATGTTTAAATAGTTATTACAAATCAGGCACATGAAATAACTACTCTCCAAAGAAGGGAAAGTTGCAAACCTCTCCTGCGGGGAGACCTAAGTGCTCAGACCATAATGCCAATCGGAGAGTCAAAGAAAACTTTCCTGCTTTCCAAGGCCTTCCATCCATATAAGAACCAATCAACTCTCTGTCCTCTATAACTAGACCAATCTGAAATCCATATGTGGGGCAAATAAAGGGACAGAAGGTGATGCACCAATTATGCATTACTAGAATATTTAGAAGTCAAATAAAAGTTTACAAAATGAAGCAAATAGTAATTAACAGTTCAATCAATGATTTCAAGACACAATTTTAAGGGTGAGAAAAATGATGTTGGCAATAAGAGATACTAGCCAGTTGAAATTATTCTTTCATCAGTTACATATTTTATATTAAGGTGTTTGTGAACATAAGAAAGATGTCAAACTGATAATATAGAGAAGGAAATTCAAAGTAATACACAAACACCTAAGGTTAAATTTGCAGACCTCCCCCAGCAAAGAAAAATAAAAAAATCCAATAAAATATATAAAAATGAGAAAAAGAAAACTATATATCAACTAACTCGTTTCTAAAATATAAGAATTAACATTGTTTAGAATTTCTACAAAAAGGTTTCACGAAATGAGAGAGAGAATGTGAGAGTGAAACAGTAAATTTAAACCTCTAATAAAAAATTGTACAGCATACGAAGGGAAAAAGGTACCTCAGAATCTCTGGAACCAAGTAAGCTCCTATCATTAATATTAGCAGATCCAATCAAACTTATACAATCATCAACAATCATGATTTTACTGTGAACATACACCTGCAAAAAAGTGTATATCATTACGCTGACTGGAACTACTAGTATGAGACCATAGCTATAAAAGAATGAATACCTGGCTGGTTGCCACTGGACCACCATCAGAGAGTCTACCATAAGACCTCAGGCCATAAAAAGAGATGTAGTCATGTATTCTTGAACCAAGAAGTTCACAAAGATTATGTAAGATAGAATTCTGCCCTCTGCAAATGGTTCGATACTGCCAATGCATTATGGCTCTCACAGATGCTGCACCACTATCATCAAGGCCCCCCTAGATAACAGAGATGTAAGTCCAACATTCATGCAAAAACAATATTTACTCTCGGTGTTGAAACATGAAATAATAAAATTAATTAGAACCTGGAAGCCAGGCAGGAGAGGTATGACAATTATAACCCTGAAAGATTTTTTGTCTTTGTAAGCTCGCATAATCCTTTGATATAAAGCTTCTAGCACACGATTCCGAATCATGTCATCTCCAGAGAGACCTGAGATAAAAAATTGATTCTGGAACGAGTTCCCAAGGATGAAATAGAACAGTCAGAAAAAGTTTGGAACAGATTTAGGAAGACATAAAACAATAGGACTGCCCCTTTAAAAGGGAGGGGTGGGGGGCAGAATATATAATATTGCTTCACCCAAGCTGGTTCGAAACTGTCCATGAAATGCAATGCACAATATATATTACAAGCTGTAGGAATATTGGGGTCATTACTAACAAACAAAGCTGTTCAACTACATCCACCTTCTTAAAGCTAGAAGAGGCATCTGCAATACAGGTGTAGTGAGAATGTCCAAATATTATAGACTCGAGAGTTCTCTCTCTTTAAATATAAAAACTGAGTGGGTTGTTTGGAAACTTTCAAAACTACTTTTTTATTTAATAGAATCTTTCAAAACTACTTTAAAATGGTAAAAGATGGAACTGATTGCATAAACCATAATATAAACAAACCAGTTCAAAATTAAACTTAGTTTTCTTTGTTCAAGACCGATTACAACACGAATGTGACTATCTAATTAAATAAAACTGAGACTTTTCATATATATTTTTTTATTCAATTATATTGTTTCTATTTTTAAAAATAAAAATTATTTTACAAACAAAATTAAATAAATAAATAATTTTTTATTGACATAACAAATTTACATTAGTTTCCTTCAACAGAATAAAGAAAAATATTAGATAATTGGAATTATTTTCAACAACCACCTTTGAATCTAGAATGAAAAGGAATGAGATAAAGCTGAGAAAAATCTGGACTGAAAAAAGACCAATTTCGAGTTCAACAACTTTTTATGTCAAATTTAGTTTAAATCAAGTAAGAAAAAAAAATCGTTTTAAATTTGTTATAAACAAACACCCTACATCTAAAATCGTCCCCCTTGTACCTAGATATCTGGGTTTTGAAGGTTGCCAAACACCCCCAAGTATTTGACTTCCAACAGAAATATATTTAAAAAAAATTAAATAAGATTACCAAAAAAAAGTTGAATAAAAGAAAAGTTCCTTAGATGTAGGGCTGTAGCCTGTAGGAGTGAGTGAAAGTGGTCTGCATTCGTGGTAAATTTGCAGTGATAATTTTATTTCTTTTTTCAGTTATAGTAGAAACAAAACATTAGGTTTTTAGGAGAAGTGAAAAATACACCGAGAAGGGGAATTCCATTTTAGGATCTTATTGGCAAGCTGAGAAATATAGATATTCATTCACCAGCTTGAGAGGCAATGTTATAACAGTTCCACATTGTTGAGATATATAGTCCCACATTGGTTATATGTGCAACTAATGTGGAGTTTATAAGGCTTTGGGCACTCCCACCCCTTGAGCTAGCTTTTGGGTGGTGTATCCCAAGGTTCTTTACATGGTATCAGAGCCTCACCGTCCCCCACTTTAAAGTGGAATTAAAAACAAAAAGCACAAAAGGTAAACCAAAAATTGGGCCTGTGCATAATCCACACTTCAAGCCCAAAGGGCTCTTGTGTGAGGGGGCGTGTTGAGATATATAGTCCCACATTGGTTATATGTGCAACTAATGTGGAGTTTATAAGGCTTTGGGCACTCCCACCCCTTGAGCTAGCTTTTGGGGTGGTGTATCCCAAGGTTCTTTACACACATCATTTGTACTTGTAATTATCTTAAGACTATTTTGTTACTAGGTTAGGTCTCTGTACATTGTAATGTAGTGTACAATTTTCATTCATTTAGAAATAATGTTCAGATTTCACTCATTAAAGTGATATAAGGGCCGACCCAGTTCAAATACCCACTTCGTGAGTGTCTGGGGAAAGGAATACTCTAGGCAGTCTTTCCCCTGCTTTTTTGCAGAGACTGATTCGAACCCGTGACCTGACACACCACGGCAAGCAAGCTTACTGCTGAGCCAAGCCGGCCCTTCACTCATTAAAGTGATATATGCTAGATATATCCATGAAGTCAATACTACTGCTGAATAGAAATTAAATTCATCCTAGAAATAAAGTACAAAACCAGTTCCAGAAAAAAGCACGTAAAGCAACATAACATGAGCCACATGTCAGTTAAGCACAAAATGTAATCATCATCTTGAACAAGATCGTCTACAGATATTGGAATGAAAGCCAGACTCAGATATTGTGTAGAAACTCAAAAACACTCAAGTTGTTTACGAGTTACAAGATGGCACTTCGGTTACTATAGAAAATACTTATATGGTAATTCAAGTAATAATTACCCATGTTATTTTGTTCTTATTTTCAACCTAATGATGGCACTTCAGTTACTAGAGAAAATACTTATACGGTAATTCAAGTAATAATTACCCATGCTCTTTTGTTCTTATTTTCAATCTAATCGCTAGCTAGATAGCTTCCGTTATTATAACTAACAAAACAAAACTGCTTTTGGTATAATCATCTGCAAAACCATTGATCTTAAAAAGGAGGAAGTTTATTTAATACCTCAATGTAGATGAAGTATTCAGCTTTCTCAATAAGAGAGCAATAAGCATTGTGGATGCTCTCTTCAGTTTGGCTTGTTCCGGCAGACCACTGGCTTACGCTCCTAATAACCTATCAAGTACAGGATATCTTAATAGTAGAAAATACAATGACCAAAGTCAAAAAAATTAACAGAACAAAAGTAACAAGAAAAAGGAGAGAGAGAGAGAGAGAGAGGGGGGGGGGATAAGATAATATAATGCATCCTCATGAAAGTCGATCTTCCAGCAAGATATTAAATATCACTGACTTCCTAAGGATTCTAGTCTTTATGTTGTTAAAAAACAGATAAAAGCCAAGAGCTTCCAAAAAAATCTGATATCACTCGATATATATTATTTAATAACAAAAATAACATATATTACATTTTAATGAACCTCACATATAAAACAATGTATAAGTCATTGAAACAATGTTATCAAGTCACAATTCAAATGTGAATCGCCAAGAAGCTTATTTTTGAATCTTGAATCGTATTAAATACTAAGATTCAAAGACAGAATGAAAAATACTTGAAATATATAATATAAATGATGTATAAAGCTCAATGTAATAATTTTAAACAAGGAATTGGAAAAGCAATTTAACCATAACTCTTGCCAAATAAAATTATAAGTCATAAGTCCTAACTGAGTCACAATGACAGCATGAAGCATATGTTTCAGAAGAAAAAAAATAGAGCAATGATATAAACAAATAAGGTACATAAAGAGGAAGTATGTGACTATGTAAAGCCTCTATTTTAAAAGAACGAAAAATAGTAATACAACAGCCAAATAGAAAACATAGAGTGAGTGAGTGACCGTGTGAATCACCTATTTAAAAAGAGAGAAAACAGGACAATGGAATAAACAAATAGGGTTCATTCAGTAGCACCCCTTTAGTTTTCTCTTTGACAATCTAAACTTATTTGACTTTCTGTTTTCTTTTATGAGAATTGATGAAAGCAAAACAACAAAGAAAAATTAATGAATAATTGAATCGTGTGATTCATACAAATGATCAGGAATCGCATTGTGCATATATCACACGATACAAAGCCATCTCTAATTCCTCACATGATATGAATCGCTGGCTTGCCGAAATGTATCGAATCATAATCTTGGAATATAGAAGTGTAAGATTCTAACAACTATGATTGACACAATTATATTTAAGTAGGTCAGTGACACTTAAGCAATATGAGAGCAGCACACCTGACAACGGCAAGAAGCACGAGGACCTACTTGTCCTGATTCATCAGCAAAGCCACCCTGATCACCCCGTTCTTGTGTTTCCCACCATTCTGGATCTGTATTTTGTAAATCAGCATGAGCCACTCTATCCAAAGACATTTTCTCATGATAATGCAGAGAGTCAAGATCATCTACAAAGCCCTTCATTGGTGTATCTGGACCAACAGCTACAATTTTGGCCTTCCGCCGGAATGAGAATGGAAGACCACTGCTAAACCTTCTTTGCTTGTCAAGGTGATGTAAAAAGGAGCCTAAGCCATTCAATTTTGGGTCTCCTTCAGGAGTATCCAACCCACTAGGCTCCTGAGGCAAAAGTAGAGGAATATCTTGGTCTTGTGAAGATGAGGAAAATGAATCTTCTCTTTTGATGACTCTATAATTGTCAGTGCTCTTGCTTTCATTCTGAATCTCTGTGCTTCTCCCCAAGTAATGTGGAATAACCATATGATGCTGAGGCATAAGTAATGGTATTGCTTGCTCATATGGAGCTTTGTTCCTCTGATGTGAAAAAAAGAAATTATTTTCTATAGGGAATATAGGAATGGGACCAGAATGCATGAAGACTTAAATGCAATTGTAGAATAAGTCTAACCTTGGCATAATTCCATCGCTGAACAAAGTGCCTAGCAATGTCACGACAAGGTGGTCCCCAAAGGGCACAATGAACATCATGCCAAGGCATACGAGGATATTTTTCACGTTCCAATTCATCTTTCATTGTATCTTCCCATGAATTTGGTTCAGATTCTCTGTCAAAATTGAAAATGAATATATGAATTATGTCCAACAAGAAAGAGCTAGTCTAGAACAAATAATATCCTAACACATACCAAGTGACAAGCCTGCCAATAGTTTTTGTTAGAATATCTAAGATATTTATGGTAGCATATCATGTATACAAAGAATCAATTAAGAGCAGTAATAGGAACTAATTTAGGATGGTATATCTGTATAAGTAGGATTAAATCATTATAATTAATACTAACACTAATATATATAGAGAAACAGTCTGTGGACTGTCTAGATATACAATTTTATCCCTAATCAGTTTGTTCTTAGAATTCTTAAGTATTTTTTAAGCCAAATTTTGCCTCTGCTAGAACAAAAGTGAGAAGTGAATTATATAAAGCATCTAAGTGAATTTGATTAAGCAGCAAACCTATGGGAAATGCAATATATGAAACATCAACAATGTTAATTCTACAGCTACATACATACACCTACCCCTTTTAGGAAAAAATTCAAATTAACCCCATTGCCTGCATCTTTCTTACTCTCTTTTTTACCAAAAAATGGTAGGCGCAGGGAGAATTGTAAGATTTTAGGTGTAGACAAAGCATCTTCCATGAAACATACATGTTCAGCAATAAGAAATGCAATCCGTTGATTTGTTTAATACAACCTCATACCCTCATGCTTCCCATATTGTAATTCTAATATAAAAAAATAGAAAGAAACTTAGTGCCAGTTTGGCCTTGCTGTGAAATTTTCTTGAGAAATGCTTTTCTAAAAATACTTCTATATAAAACATGTTTAGAAAGAAACAACTTTGTTTAATAATACCTTTCACCATTTTCTGCTTTTGTTACTTAATAGAAGCACCAATTTCTGACTTCTCTTTAACAAAAGATTTTGTGCTTCTATGTCACATAAAATTATTTATATTCTTTCTCCAAATAATTAAAAGAAGTGCTTTTTTTTTTTAACTAAAACCAGCTCTTAATGATTTTACAGCATAGCTAAACAGACCCTTACATAGAGTTTCTTTGTGATTTTATCTTCTATTCACAAAACTTACCTTGGGTTATAATAATCCTTTCCAGGCCAAATTACAGGAGGGAAATCTCCCACTTTATGCTCAGATGTGTCATAACGACCAAAGCATAAATCCAGTCCTCCAATAAAGCAAATATAGTTATCAACAATTACAAGTTTTTCATGGTGCGACCTGAATATAATCATGAGCACGTATAACAAATCAGAAAGTGTCGTATAATTAATACTTGCTGATAAAAGGAAATATAATTTCTTTATAAAACCATAGAAAAAAAAAAGCTAAGCTTTGGACAATTGCATACCACAGGTAAACGCCACTAGAAAAGTGGTCAGGATAGCGTAATACCCTCACATTCTCATGAATGCTAACAAGCTTTCTCTTGCTATAAACGCTGTTGATTTTCAAAGCAATAGCCACCTCTTTGTAGAGCAAAATGTAAATCTGTATTAAAAAAAAAACATTCATGCAAACTTCTACGGAAATAAAGCAATTGGAACATGCATCATCCAGATGGCATATAAGACAACTGAGAACCTTCATAACAACTTGATCATCACATGGACTGGACTATTAAATAATAAAATAATTCAACTAATTTACCTTGCGACTACTCTCCATTCTGATATCGAAATGTAAAGATCCAATTCAACCCAAAAGCTTAAACTAGTGGGTGAGAGCTTTTTAACGGTCTATACTACTCTCTAACACGCCCCATCTCACGAGAGTCCACTGGGCTTTAAGGGTGGACAATGCACATGCCTACCTACCTGTGCTAAGAAAATTCTACAAAAGAAAATGTAAAGAACCAATTCAACCCAAAAGCTTAAGCTATTGGGTGAGGCTACATTAATACATTTACATATCTCTAACACGCCCACTCACAAGAGAGCCCATTGGGCTTGAAATGTGGATGATTCATCAGGCCTAGCCTACCTGTGCTAAGAATTTCCACAAAGAAAATGGGGGGCGGTGAGGATCGAACCCGGAACACCGAGACTATGATACCATGTAAAGAACCAATTCAACCCAAAAGCTTAAGTTGTTAGGTAAGGGCATATTTAATGGTTTATATTATACTCTAACACGCCCCCTCACAAGAGAGCCCATGGGCTTGAAAAGTGGATGATGCATCAGGTCCGGCCTACCTGTGTTAAGATACTCCACAAAGAAAATAGGGGGCTGCAAGGATCGAACCCGGGACACGGAAGCTCTGATACCATATAAAGATCCAATTCAACTCAAAAGCTTAAATTGTTAGGTGAGGGCCTCTTTAGTGGTTTATAGTATACTCTAACACTCCCCCTCAGAAGAAAGCCCATTGGGCTTGAAAGGTGGATGATGCATTAGGCCCAGCCTACCTGTGTTAAGAAATTCCACATAGAAAATGAGGGGTGGCGAGAATCGAACCCGGGACACCGAGGCTCTGATACCATGTAAAGAACCAATTCAATCCAAAAGCTTAAGCTAGTAGGTGAGGGCTTCTAATGGTTTATACTATTCTCTAACCGAAAACATTTGTAGAAGACTAACTTCTATAGTTCTATGTACCTTGAACCAAAGTTACTCGTGACTCAACAAACAATAAAACATATTTTGGAGCCACTTGTCTACCTAGAAAAGGAACAATTTTGTCGAGCCATCTTAAGAGAGCTACAACTCCACACTATGCGATTCAAAGATTCCAACAAGCCACCATCCCTCCCTTCCTAAGAACCTAAAACCTGTAAAGAACCGGTGCAACCCAAAAGCTTAACCTGTTGGGTGAGGCTACATTAATAGTTTTATATATCTCAACACGCCTCCTCACACGAGAGCCCACTGGGCTTGAAGGGTGAACAATGCACAAGCCCACCTACCTGTGCGAACAAAGAAATTCCACTTGAAAAAAAGTTAGGGGGGGGTGAGGATCGAACCCGGGACATGAGGCTCTGATACCATGTAAAGAACCAATTCAACCCAAAAGCTTAAGCTGTTGGGTGAGGCTACATTAATAGTTTTATATATCTCAACAAAACCCATGCATATGGGTCACAACACAAACACAGATTCCACGACACAGCAAAATTTAAAGCACCCCATCAAGATTTTAAGCATCATAACTTTCCAAGGGTGTAATAGAATATCTGCTATGATCAATGAACATTACAAGGGGTAGTTAGCCAATGTTCAAACCCTCATGCCGCACACACACAATCACACACATATCTATAGGTTCATATTGACTTGGACCTTTTGCTTCAACCACACCATGGGCTAGTTAGGTCACATGTTGGGCCAAAGGCCAAAATTAAATACAAGACAATTTTAACAAAAAATGAATACAGGAACAACAAGAACAGGAAACGAGCAGTCATTCCGGTGAAAGCTAGAAGATTACTACAGTAGAAAACAAATGCATTTAAGATAACTGAAAGCCAACATCGTACTAAAATCCTCGGAATGATTGTAATTATCTCTCACAATTTAAACAACAAAGTAACAAAAGTAATTCAGAAGAATGGTCTTAAGTAAAATTGGTAAGACATTGTAAAATAAGTTCATTTTAAAGGTTACCTGAACCCCTTGCTTAGCTTTTGCTTCCAACAAATTATCAAGCCTTGATGAAGCATTAGTGTGGAAAGGTCGCCGTAGATACAGTTCTGGGCACAGCCACCACCCACAGATAAATATCTGCATGAATCTCTCTTATCACTGAACAGAAACTTGAAAACAATCATATTTTCTATTTTGAAAAGAACGATTATCATGAAAGTGACCTTGAACGTTATGGCACTGAAAAAACAAACCTCTGATTTTGCACCCTCAATTGAAGAAGCAATGGCCTCAAACGCTGCTCGCCCATCTACAAACCACTGGGCTTGACTGCCATCTTCGATTAAGCCTCTCTGAGGAGCAAAAGAACCATAGCGGTGAGGATTACACCAGCCTTCAGGAGGCCTGAGTCCAGCATCATTAATTGCAGCAACCCAATCTTTAACTTTACCAGTACTTTTCACTCTAATTCTAATGCTCCGGGTTCCACAAGTCACCTAAAGTATTCAGTTAAGTGTTAAAATGCATCTTTCTCTGTATATTATCACTGGACATCGGATAACATCCACAAATCAGCTAATAACTAGTAAACATATTAGAATAAACCTCATTTTGGTCCTTGAAATTTTTTTTGAACATCAATTTGGTCCTCAAATGAAAAGTATTTTACATTACAAGTCCCAAAATTACTGTCTACTTGGCTCAAATTGATATAAATTCAATAACCAAATATTATCATTTGAGGATCAATTGGATGTCACCAATCCTTCAAGGATGAAATTACTGTTGCAAAAATCTTTCAAGGACTAAATTGGGGAGTTACTCAAGAATCAAGATTATAATGTGGCATACAGAAAAGATGAATTGGCATTATATTCTTTTAAGCCACAAGACTTGAAGCAACAACGGAGATAGAAAAGCACCCCTCTCACCTTGAACGAATGGCGTAAAGGATTTCGTTCCTTCATTTCACTTGCTAGTGATAGACGACCATCCCCATTCCTATCTGAGGGAGGTAGTACATCAAAAACAATAATGTCCAAGGGCTGTGTATCAAAAGGATCTGCCAGCAACGCCAAGAATCCAGGTTTCAATACAGCCCATACCTGTACGCGAGAAGACAGGAAAGTGATAATTGTAAAGTTAAGCCAAATGCAATAAAAGCTACCCAAAAAAAATTGAATAATACCACTAAAGTTCCATGTCAATACTGTCTGGAGAAATTCAAGGATAGGTAAATAGTTAAAATGCCAAAAGGAGTTGGTTTCAGTTGGTAAGGATCAAATACTTCACTTGTAAAGCTTAGGTATAATTCCTGCTGCCAACAATGTCCCTCTTAATAGGCATTTTGTAAGCAACATTGTAAGCTAGAGGTTTACAGCATGCCTTGGCCTTGGAATGGGGTAGCCTTCCCTCCCCCTAAACTTTTTCCAACCAAAACAAATTTTGACCGAAACATATATAATCTATACTACAATAGAAAGTGGACTTCCACCATCCGTCTCTAATTATACTCTTCCAAAATACTCAAAATTGTATTTATTTTATTATTGAAAAGCAAGGAGAGAACTGTCAGTTTAACTTCATGATATGGGCCCACTACCAAACTCCCATGTCTTATATTTAAGAAACTTCCAAAAAAAAAAAAAAAACAGAGAGCATATTAGTCAAGTTTTGATTCTGTTCAAGTTACAATATTTTTGGCAATATATTACAGGTTGTCACAGCTACTGTGTGAGTGACTTCTCACGGCATATGCATATAATGTTTCAACTTTCAAGCATATATTTGCATCTGACTTCCTCAGCAGTGCATAAATGTCGCGCGCAAAAATATTTAGCTTTTACGTGTGTCAAGAGAAACCAAGACAATGGAAGTATATTGACCAACTTCAAAAGCAGGACTCTTTACCTTTTGCCAGTTGTCATTGCAACAACTAAAACAGGAAGACATACAACACTTTCTGGAATCATCATCCTTTAGAATTTTAGGCAGATGCTTCACCATCACATATTCTTCCTTCCGCTTAGGGCCATATTCAGGAGAAAAAGATAACTTTGATACCTCCAAAAACTTGCAAACCTATAGCATAAAATTGTGAATTGTAAAAACAGGTGTCTACTGGTTATAAAAAAGCACAACAAGAAATAAATGGAGAGGATCAAATATCCAACAAACAGCTAATAACAAAACATAAATACTCATGGACTTCAACTGAAAACAAAATATGCTTTATAAGTTCCTAGGTCCATATCATATAACATGTAGTAACCAAAAAAAGAGGTAAAATTTCGTTTAGCTGTTATAATAGAGGCAATGAGCAGCCCATTCACAAGACTCTCACCATTGTAGGGTCTTGGAAGGGAAAATATCTTTAGTACTCCCGTAGTACTGAAGACTCAGTACATTATTGCTAAAATTAGAAAAAAGCAACATACCTAACTTTACTTATTTCACCCACCCTTTTATGGTTAATGACACCTAAATCCTATTTTTAGTAAAGGAGTACCTACTCTGGTAGCACCAAAGATATGATCATTCGAAGGATCAGATATATGAAACCTTAACCCTGTGAGTGGAGAGGCTATTTCTGTGACTAGAACGATAACCATGTCAACCTTATTTGAAACAGATTCATGAAGTTAGCCTTCCCAACTAAACCCAGTAATCAGATGCATGGACTTCATGTGCAAGGGTGCAGTGCCGTGGCAAATTTATATGATTTATATATATCAATAAAACTGATATCTATGAGTGAGTTTTGGTGCAAAAGTAAGGTTACGGCCTTGTGACCTGGTGTGAATGCATTCTAGTCATGGAAACACCTCTGCTTATAGGGTAAGGATGTGTATATCTGATCCTCCCACCCCACAATGATGGGATCATCATCCGGCTGCCTTTTAATGAAACTAATATTCAAAATCAAGTTATACCACCAATACCTGAGTAGTAAAGAAACATACAGTTTTCTTTTTTTGTTTTTTCCTTTATTAGGGTTCAATGTCAACAAATTTCCAGGAATCAAAGTAAAAGTATGCAAGCTTCGCATTGTAAACTCTAGCTGTTAAATGTTAACCGGTTTGCATGGCCATTATATCCATTTGTTAGACTTACATTTGTACCTTCCCATAAAGGTTCCATTGCATGCAATGCAATTTGTCATTTTGAATATCGATACAAATTGCATTCATTTCAAATGTGAAATTAACAAATTAACAAGTACTCCCTCCCTTAATGTCAAACCATAATATTTTAAGTATATCTGAAATGTCTATGACATACTTGAACCACAACAATGAATCAACAACTGTAAAAAAAGAATAGCTTCTAGATAAACATATATTTTTAACAGCTCATGCACAAAGCATACCTCTCGAGAGTTAACAATATTGATATTTCCCAAAAAGTGATTCAAATACCCTTGCATCGCACTCCTTGCCCTGTCTGCAATAGAGTGCTGTCTTCCTAAGGCCGGCCGTATAATTGGTAGAGCAGCACTAGATGGAACATCTCTGGACCAAAAACCAACTTAAAGGAAATTATGAGCACAGAGTAACATTGCAATTGCAAGAAGTGCTCGAACAAAAGTGGCATATCAGGGATCACCTGTCTTTAGCACTTTCATCAGTATGTAAAGGAACTGTCTCATCGTCAGCTTCATCATCATCTTGCACCATAGAAGTATGTTCTCCTATTCCTAGATTTTGAAGCCATTCTTTAACCTTTATGTTGAAATTATAGGGATTTAGGTAGGTAAGAAAGAAAAGAGAGAATAAATACTGAATAATATGAAATTGGTATTGATTTGATGTGTTAATATGTGATACAAACTACAAGGCGCTAATCCCTATTTATACTAATATTAGACTTCAAATCCCAATTAAATAAAGGGAAATACAAGTCTCATGTTGTAGGAAACTTGTTATCTCATACCATAGACACAAAGCATATAGGGCTCACTCTTTTAAAAAAAGTAAAAATAAATAAATATTAACACAACTTTTGATGTATGAGTAGGAGGGGTATGTTTTTCTCATGTTACATGAGAAAAACATACCCCATAAATAAATAAATAAATCATGAAATATAAAGAAATAAGAAAACTATTCCAAAGAGATCATCTAAGATTCTCTAAACTATTCTCAGATACAGCCAAGATATTATGGAATATTTTTCATAGATTCTAACACTTTGATATAATGTTTAAATTAACATTACATCAAAATGCAAACTTTGCTAGATATACACAATATCATCAAATAACACAATAAATCTACAAAAGCCATTTATATATAAGCAATCAACCAGAAATCAGTACAAATAACATTGCTTGCCTGCTCTTGCTTCTCGTGAATTTCCTCAATAAAGACACGTTTCTTTAACGTAAAATGCAACATAAATACTTGATGAGCTTTCTTCTCTAGCTCCCACTTGAACTGCAATGAAAATGGGATACGTAAGTATCCTCCTGAAGTAAAGAAGACTGAAGGAAATAACCAGAAAGCAATAATCATTATTTAACAACGTAGGTTTCTTACACCCAACCATCTAGCGGAAACAGTGAAACAGACAAGGACACTAGAGGTGTAAAAATATTGTTCTTCTCCATTTATACTTCTTTATTTGTCTTCTATAAAAGAATTTCTAACACACATAAAGTCTAAACAACTGCAACGCTGGTGTGTAAAAGGAGAAATTTTTGTTTGAAGAAAGTAAAATTAAACTCAGAAGTCCAAAGCTATAACTAAGCAGCAGCTATTTGAAGTACACCAAAAACTGCGGAAACGTTAAATTACCTACTACATAGATACATACATACACATATACATACAGATAAAGGAGTAAAAAGAAGAAAATAGATTCAAATATAGGATCTAATTCCCTTTGATTTCCCTCGCTTTTGCTCACACAATTGGCTTCAGTGTTTGCGATCAGAGAAATTTTCTGAAGAATTTCACGAAATCATGGATATATATATATAGAGAGAGAGAGAGAGAGATGGCGCGGCACCTGTTTGTACTGGAACTGAATGGTGTAAGAGAGTTGCATGGGGCTGATGTCGCTGGCGTCGGGACGAGAAACGGAGACGATGGTGGCTTTCGGCAATTCGTCGAAAATCCGATTAACCTCGGCGTTAATTTGGCGGAACGACGGGACCGACGACATCTCAGCCGCCGCCGGAGACTGCGGTGAAGACGGCGGCTCCGATTCCATTTGGAAGTAGCGGGGGCCGCCGCCGGACATTAACTTCTCCGTCGCCATGGGAACTTGAATCGTCGGCGATAAAAAACGATGTGAGGGAATTGAATGCGACGAAGAGGAGGAGCTGCAACGGCGTCGTTGGTCGTTTTGGATCCAAATCCAAATTGAGAAAGAGAAAGCTGGTTTTGGTCAGAATAGAAAAATACGGTATAAGAGTTGAACTGTGAACAACGTCAAAAGAGTGTACAAGTTTGTTTTCTTCTCTTCTCGAGACTTGCTACTTTTTTTTATAGCATAATTAAATAAATAAAATTTAAATATTAATAAAAGAGGAAGGATTCTATTATAAATTTTTGGGTTTTATAAGATTTATGCCGTATGAAAAGTGATTGATTTATGTTATAGAGATTCGTTTTGTGTGCCAGAAATTTTTTTTACTACGGGCCCCATAAAATGTTATGTGTGTAAGAAATTTTTTGTGGTCATGTTAAATGATAGATGATAAACCCTAAAAATTTTATATAAATTACATTAATATGACCGGTCATACACTGTTGATTAGTGTATGATCGATGAGACATAATGTAATTTGTAAGAATTTATAAATAAAAAATGGGGAAAGATATTGTGACAACCAAGTTATGTTACTACCAAGTGACTACCAATTAATCTCACCGTTAGATTGATTATGTTGATCTAACGGTTATATTTATTTTCATCTTTATAAGATTATGATTTCCCATAATTAAAGTGAAAGCATTCAATATGAGAAATCATAACATACAAATGTGAAAATAAATATAAAATATTAAATTTGGAAAATTATGACGATACAAAGATAAATAAATATAATCACAACATAATCGATATAACATTGTTGATTAGTGTATACTGTTGTCTATCAGACTTTCTATATAAAAAATTTATAAATATAACATTGCTGTTAATAAAAAATATTAATTAAATTAGTGTGAATTAGATCGACAATTATTTTAGTACATTGCTTAGATTTGTTTTACTTAAGTTTTGTTTAGATGTTTTATGGTTAACCATAGTTAACTTGATTTTAGTGTTCAATACTTCAATTCATTTGAACGTTGGTTGATGTGTTGTCTGCTGAAGATGGCTATGTGGATTTATTTGGGAAATAAATGTTGCCAAATTGGAACCCCTAACTTCTAAAATGGCGCATTAATTAAATTCAAGTTACGTTGCTTTCTTTGCTTTGTCGTCATCTTGTTGAATTTATAGATGAATGGTAGAACATTATAACAAAAAAACGAATACTTATTTAAAAAAATATATTGCTTACACATATTCAATAGTAAGAACATGACATTGAAGAGAACTATTTATGTAAATTTAAAATTTTTAAGTTAAATGTATTGTACTAATTACATTATTAATTAATACATAATTATTATAATTAATAATCTGATTGGCATAATTGTTCAGATTTAGTATGTATTTTTTGACATCGAAATAGGATCACGCAATCTAATACACTAACTGATAATATAAAAAAAATAAAAATACAATCGTATTTGTGAATGCATCTCATGGAGTTGGCGTTGTAGACAAGAAATATGATGGGTTGGACGCGTACTTTTCGCGTTTGACATACATCATCACCATGACAAGAAGTTAATGTCCACTTGGCCTGGGCTCTAACTCCAACGAACATCTTTCTTCATGTTCATTACATTTTTTTTTTATAAACTGTGGGGCCTTCATGATATCATTAAATGACACATAATGCAACAGAATACATGACAGACATGGTCGTGGCACTGGATTTTTTTGAAAAATTGAAAGTGAATTGGTTTAAATGGTTCGATTCGGTTCAAAACTGAATTTGATTTAAATGGTTCGGTTCGATTCAAAACTGATTCGGTTCGCAAGTGGTTCGATTCGGTTTGGAATCGGTTCGGATCGATCCTCTTTTGAAAAGAAAAGAAATTTAAAAATAAAGTTATAAAAATCAATTTGGTTTGGTTTGAAAACGGATCGGTTCGGTTCGGAAACGATTCGGTTCAGTTCAGTTCAAAATGGTTTGGTTCTAAAACCGGTTCGGTTCATGAACTGATTCTTTAAAAACTAGTTCGGCTCATGAAACGGTTTTTAAAAACCCATTATTTTAAAAGTGGTTTAGGTTCGATTCATGGTTCGGTTCAGTTTTTTGATTATTTTGCATATCCTGGATTAAACTCCCTAAATTTGAAGGAATAACATTTTATTAATGTGAATAAAATGTATGTGTATCAGTGAGGATGGTCTATAATGGTAAGGCTTGAGTTTCATCCAACAAGACCGTGGTACCTTCTTTAGATGTAGGTAACTAATTTAATTCTGATTTTGGGGGGTTCGTCATTGCAGATTGTGATGGAATAGAACGATATACACACGATTAGATCGGAGCTCAATTTAATTCAAACATCATACTTTAGGAGCAATGCAGTCCCACTCTGTCACATCCTTAATAGATGGTAAAAATTTACGTGTTTGTTCGTTTATGGTACATATGAGGTAACAACATGAATCTGTGTCTGTGTTTGATATATAATATATACGGCTAAGCAACAATTTAATAGAATACATAAATTTAATATCATATCTTTTATAAATTATTCATTTATATAATCTTCATTTAATTCATTCCGAATTAATTGTATGACTTTACCAACCGTCCGGAATATTAATCAAACACCATCTACCATCTAGAGGAAGGAAAAGGGTATGAGATGGAAAAGTACTTTTTTTTTTTGTATGATACAAGAAAAGTACTTTACTTAACTTCACTTCAAAAAAACACGGGTGCAACGCTTAGCAAAGTTCTAGAATCATAGACTTAGAGGCCCAAATATGCCCAGAAGCCTAATTTGCCATTGAAATTAAAAGGCCTGACCCATTAGATATGACCGAGAAAAAAAAACCCATTGGATCATGCTTGACTCCAGAATACAACGTCACACCATCTTTGAATCCGAATTCGAGCATAAAGTTTTATAATAATTATTTATTTGTATATTTTTATTGAAAAAAAATCACCGTAAGTTTATAATAATTATTTATTAAAAAAAATTAAATATATTTTTCATGTTTTTGAATAATTTAAAATAAAAGGAGTTTTTCTTTGTTTTTGTTTCCCAACTCCAGAGTACTGGAAACATATAGAATAACTCTCCCGATAATACTTTTAACTAGTGCAGTTTCCATACAAACATTGGAGACACAGTTATTTGGTTCTTAGTGGGTTCTATTCTGTCATTCTTTGGGCCCCAAATATTTCTTCAGTTCAATTGCAATTTCTTAAGCTAAATTGCATGCAAAAATGCGTACTCCCCTAAACTAAGGGTGGGAAAAATATTAGATGAACTGAATGTAACTAGACCGTAAAATATTGAACTGTTTCAATCAATTTTTAAACTGAGCCCATTTTTCTTTTTGAAAATAGTTTGGTTCATTATTTATAAGTATAATTGGATGTTTTGAAAGAGTCATCCTCTATACTAGAGTTCAAATTAGATTAATTGAATAATTAATAAACTACTGAAGAAATTAGGTTTATTAAAATAATTGATAAATACTTGAGTTAGAAGCCCGCGCTTCCATAGTTGCTTGCGTTTTATCATATTTCATAATTTATCATCAATGTGGACGAATGAATTCACCGTTGTGAAGAGAAAAAGTAAAGAAAGTTTTAAAAATACAATCATATTTTAATATTAAAATGAATTATTAATAAAATATAAACTTTTAATCATTAATAAATTTGAATAAATTCGTTCTCTAAAATTTTGAAAATATTCGTTCTCTTAAATTTTGTTAAATAATTATTACTTGCAATTTCTTTTTGTTAAAAATATACTCCACACTTTTATAATATTATTGATTATCACTTGTTTCTCCCTTTTTAAATTTTCAACAACACACTTTTTTTTCCCTCTTTTCTTTAATTAACTCACTGATTTTGGTATAATAACTAACACACTTTCAAGATTTCATTTACCATGTCAACGAAGTTATCTCTTTGTAACTCAAGTGATACTGACTTAATTTTTTTAATTATGATAGTATCTTTTTTTAAGTCATATGTCTTTCTCCTTTACCTAAAATCTAAATAAGCACTTAATTACCAGTCACAATCCTTCTTTTTGAATGGATTTGTTAATCTTCAACGAGGTAACGTGCGTTTTAGTATTTTATATTTGAGATAATGATAATTTTCTTCTGTATTTGTCAGTGCTATAAACCTCTCTATCAAAAACAGGTTAAATTAAAATTTATATTAATTTCATTAAATCACATTATTAGGTGCTTGTATAGATTAGAAATGAACCACTGAATTAGCATAATTTAAAACATATTCAAATAAATTATATAAATATTACAAAGAGCCTTCAAAATAATTAAAATATAGTTCTAACAATATATTGACAGAATCAATGATTACGGGGTCAACAGTAAGCATCCAAATAGGTTTTAGATTCATGTATTATTTGTGGATCCAAGTGTGTTCCCTTCGATCTCACTTAATCATTCTGATAACTGACAACTGTTTTATTTTGGATACGCGACCAATCATTGCGTTTATTCCGGATTAAAATACTGCATGTTGATTTATTTTTATTTTTTTCTGGGTTGATGCAAAAATGTCACCAAAAGTATGATATTCCTACTTGACAACTTGACATTATTTCAAATACGGGGCCCCTAATTTCCATCGATTTGAAACTGACTAGGTTAACTGCCAAAATAGAAGGATTCAGATTCAGGATTACGAGCGAAGTTACATGCACCTGAATCTTTTGCTTTTCAGATGTCCGAGTTTTAATTTTTAAATAAGTCGTTATTACGCAACATTTTGGTTTTTATTTTGGCCATCAACTATAGTTTTAATGGCTAAATAGCAGCAATTTTGTTTTTAGTTTGGACCGGCCACACAGATTCATTTAAGGAATATGAAATTATATATATATATATATATATATATATATATATATATATATATATTGAATAAACATTTCTTAAACAATTTGAGATAAGTTTATCTCCGACTAGTCTTACAACCACGTTGTTTTGATTAATGAAGGGTGTTTATGTAATTTTAGGTGAATTAATGAAATTATTGTAATTTTATTTATTTTTATATCATATATATTTTACTGAAACATCCTTTATTAATTTACCTAAAATCAACTTTAATCAAAACGACGTAATTTACAACCAATATCTTAACCGTTGATTTTTACCCCATATAGTTAAAAACATTTTACTGAAATAAATTTATTAATTAATTATTAATTTCATTAATCAAAACGACGTAGTTTTGGAGCTAGGAATAAACGGTTAAGATATTGGTTGTAAGAGGTTTAAATATATATATATATATATATATATATATATATACATATATAATTAATACAAATAAGTTATCTGCATTTATTCCCAAAACGATCTCGTTATGGGACTGAAAGATTAAAAAATTATAATTATAAAAACTATAATAACCCTGAAATAAATTAAAATTATAAAAATAACTTGATTTCCACCCCAAAATAACGTCGTATTGGGCTTACTGCACAATAAGTTATTTGCAATAACTGCAGAAAAATCAAACCCATATATATCTGTGTGTGTGTGAAAGCATTAAATGCGAGGAATCAATAACCACCGTAAGTTATACTCTTAATCTTGTTTGTTGATTTCATCCATTTCTAAGAGCTCAAATTTTTTAGCAATGTGATCCATTGGATATAATTGGATCAATGGTTAAGATTGAGTGTAAAACTTCTAACTCTTACACTGATGTAAGGATATCCTACCTCATATATATATATATATATATATATATATATATATATATATATGGGATTTACATTTTTGCAATTGTTATACGTGCAACAATCAAATACTTAAAGTGAGATAAATCTTTTCTTACTTCAGTGAATCTCTACTCTCTCAATATTAGAGAATTTTCTTGGAAGAACTGTTAATCCAAATTTTCCATTACGACCTTCAAAAAAGTCAAGAAGAAAAATACAATTAGAGTGATTTACCTCTATGCTTCTTTTCCATAAGCTGAAGATAGGTAATCTGAATTTCTATGGAGAAATATTCACTTTACCAAAGGATGAATGTATGAATGTTCTTAAGAAAGCTCTTTATTTGATGCACAAGAAAGAATCATAATCTTGAAAATCTAATTCTCTCTTTTCTTTCTTGTATATTCTTCTCTCTTTTCTCTCTTGTATTTTTCTTCTCTTTGAACAATATGCAATAAGCCTTATTTATAATAATAACATCTTAAGAATATTATGATTAAGAATATTTGCTTGGAATTTTTAGAAGATGTCTATGATCCCACATTCATGAGCAATAGATTATCCCCCTGATACCGCTATAATTACAGTGTCTCCACCATCAGGTACGAATTTAATTCTAATCTCATACTCCACCCTAGTCTGTTATTAACTTAAGCATTAGAGAGTCTCTCAAAGTAAACCAGTCTCATTTTGTCAATGGAGCACCAATAGAGCAATATATCGACCACGGTAGAAGAAGACAGAGAGGAGAATTCAAATTGTTTAAGTGGTGATTTGGGATACACCACCCCAAAAGCTAGCTCAAAGGTGAGAGTGTCTAAGGCCTTATAAAGGCCACATTAGTTAGTTGCTTATTCAACCACTCCTACTCTTTGAATTAACTTTTGGAGTGGTGTATCCCAAGATTCTTTACGGACGCCATCGTCGCTAGGAAACGGAAAAATATAATATGGTCCAGGATCATGTGATCCCTCCAATAATAATATGACACCTATATTAAATTTTTATTTTTTTCTTTTCTTTCTCCCAAATTTTTTCTTTCTGTTTCTCTCTTCCGTCCCACCCAATCACAAGTGCTCCGGGAGCTCTAAATTTTCGCTCCTAGGAAACGATAAAAATCCATTCCTACTTTTACAAGTGGTGAACACTTGAAGGTCTACTACCAATCATAACTAGAATCAAAATCCCTATAGACTAGAGATGGGGATGAAGCATCCATTGTAACAACCCATATGTATCCAATCCATTAAACTTTATGGTACGTTAAATCAAAAGCACATAAAACTGACCATTAACCACCCATAAGTTTAATTTGGTAGATAGTACCATTAAAACATCAAGTAATATTATAGAAATTTCACAAGTCTCTTCCATAAAAAACAGTCTCTACCATTAAACTAGTATTAGACAGCCTTGACTGTTTCCAAAACTAGGAATGTATGGCTCTATAAAAAATTCTAATATTTTTACATTATATGGAAATAACTTGTACTTTTTAATATTTATTTTTTTCATTATCAAAATTCGAACTTAAAAATTAATTTATTAAAAATAAATAAATTCTGCTCATTTTAATTAAAAAAAACATGATTCTGAGATATTGGTTGAATGTGAATAATTAAACGTACTGCTTAAAAAAAATATGAGTATATAGGCGTATACCAAATCAATATATTAAAGAAGGGTTTATCATTTATCATTTAACATGACCACAAAAAATTTCCTACACACACAATATTTTATGGGACCCGCAGCAAAAAAAAAAAACTTCGGCATGCAAAATGAATCTCTATAACATAATTACACAATCACTTTTCCTACAACATAACTCTTATAAAAACCATTAAAAAATTGCTTAATTTAGGGGAAAATAATTCTCATGTTATAGGAGAATTCTTTCTCCTACTAGTGAGACATCGAAATATGTGCAACAACTTTTTTTATTTTTATTTTTTAGGGTTTTATAATTCTCATTTAACATGAGAATTACAATTTTCCTACACACCCTTCGGTTTCCGTGCTGACATGGGTCCTACATATAATTTTTTCTAACACATGGGTCTTATATGTTTTTTATCTCTACAACATGATATTTCAATTCTCCTTCAACATGAGAATTATAAAACTCTATTTTTTAATAGGTGGTGGGACCCATCACATCTTGTGTCTACAGTAGGAGAAAGAGTTCCCTGCAACATGAGAAAAGAGGGACCCTTTATTTTATGTCTTTATTTCTTTGTTTTGTCTTTTATTTTATTTTTTCATGTATAAAAAAAGAAAAAGAAAAAAGAATTGCTTAAATAGAATCAATGGATCGAGGGTTCTAAAAGAAACGTCTTCTTTCTTCATTTTTTTTTTTATATATCAGAAAAAACAACGGCCTGCAGATTACATACGCGAGAGAAATTTACACCCACACTGTCCTAGAATAGCAGCTGGGTGGAGCAATCAAGAGGAGGATCCAAAAATTCCCTATTTCAGTGAAAGATATGGGAATCTGTATTGTGTTTGAATATGAATATAATCGGATGAACAGTTTAAGATGTTTTAGTGTCAATATAAGGGTCCCACTAAAGTTTGGGGTGTCAACAACAAGGGTTTGGTTCATGCACCTTATAATTTTCTTTCTTTTTTTCAGCATGAAAGTGCTGAATCGTATTTGTCACTCGCTAGTGTCTAACCTCGTCAACTCAACAGTCGCATGAGAATTAAAAAAATTAAAAAAAATCATCATCTCATGTCTTAAGATTTTACTCTTATTAATAACAAATTAATGATTAGTAATTAAAGTGACTCTTTTAATTTTGATCATTTTTTTGGGAAAGATGAGAGAACCAATTGGTGGAAGGATTTACGAGCAAATTAAAAAGGATAACAAGAAATGATATTTTAAAATATTAATAGTTGATTTCTCATTAAAAATTATGAATAAATGATAAGATAATCTCTCTTCATTGACATGAAGTTCTTTTATTTTTTTTTATTTTTTTACAAACAAGTTCTTCTATTTTTAAAGTGTAAGGTTTGTTTGATTCTGTTTTGATTTTTTTTTTCTTAAAACTATTTTTTAAAATAATTATGAAAATAAGTGTTTTTTTAAGTTAAAAATCAAAACAGGAAATAAAAGATATGTTCTCTAAATTTGATTCTAAAAACAAAAAATTAGTTATAGTTTTTAAATTTTATTTTATAAAATAGGCCTTATCAAATAATTTTTTTTTTATTCTGAAAATCAAAAAACTATTTTAAAAAACAGTAATCAAACATGCCCCAAGTTTTGCTTTCCCCTATTTATAGAATAGGGGTGGATACAGTTTATCATACATCTAGTACAATGTTATTGAATTTGAGAGACCAAACGCTTAGAATCTTGGTTACATTTCATGGCGAAGTTTCCTCTTAAGCTCCTTTGGTAGATGAACCGAGCTATATAAGTTATTTTTAAATATTTGTTGTGTTCTTCTTTCAACTCTGGATCTTCTATTTCATAATTGACATGCTGCTTCTTCCCTCTATCTCTTTCATTTTTTATTCCCATATATTCTTTCAAAACAAACGTGCATGAATATATAGACAAAGAGGACACGGGGTATAAAAATTTCTGTGTTTTTGACGGTCAACTAGCTAGGTTCTTAAAATCCTTATTTTTCAGTCAGCGAGCAGCGTGATGAATTTTCTTTTTCAAGTTGTTTTCTTCGATTACCATATTGTCAAAAGGTTGCTTTGGTGTCTAAGAAACAGTACATAACATGCATGTGCTGAAAAGGAGATTGCTTAATTATTGTCTGAAAGCCTTCGGAAGCAGTGACGTATAATAAAGTAAAGAACCGGAAATGGGAGTGGATCCTCCGTTAAAATTTCGCATGGTAATGTAAAATTTTGACACGAGAGAATCTATTTTCATTGGCAACTGAGAAACAATGGAATTTTATAATATGCTCGGAGATGACGGAGGTTCTTCCGTTCCAAAATTGATATTGAATTAATTTTTTTTTTCTCTCTTCTTTTTTCTTGATTTTTTTTTTCTCTTTCTCTTACGTAAGTCCCACCCAATTTTTTTTTCTCGCGGGCCACGGTAACTTTGCTCAGAAATAATATATCTACCAAGTTACACTTACTAATTTACCCGTATAATTAATGGTTTAACTATTCTGCATTTATTACATAAATATTATGTTTATCATATTTAAATAAAAGTAAGTAAATCTCATTATGAAGAGAAGAGAGAGGGAAATTTGATGGAGTCCACTCAATTTCATGTAAGTATGGTAGATAAAATATTTCCTGAGCAAAAGCATAAATAGTTTTTTCTATAATTGAAGACTTTAATGTTTCTTATGTTATATGAGATAAAATTATTTCCTACACACATATAAAAGTGTGTGGAATCCATTTTATTTCGTTTGTTTACATGGTCTCATATATATCCCATATATTAATATGAATAAGAGATAAAATTATATCCTACAATATAAGAGACATTAAACCAATAATTAATTTTAAAAAATGTTACGATAAATTATACATAACACCTATAATTTTGCTATTTCTAAATTAATTCTTCCCAATATTTTTCTAAGGTGGAGGTTATATTTACAAAAAAATTATTTACAAACTACACTAAACCTAACCGGTTAGACTTCAATTAAAAATGTATGACTCATCAGACTTACTTACTGTAGTTTGTAAATTTGTAAGAAATTTTTTTTGTCAATATAACTTTTCCTTTTTTTTTCTAAATTAATTCTTCAACGCTAGCTTTCAACAAGATCAGGTAATTTTGGAGATGCTATTAATTGTTGAAATGTTTCTTTTGCTAGATTTATGGTTATAATTAGTGCAGTTCAAGTACTCAAATTTGAGTTAGAAATAGTTATAAATTAGTATTTATCTGTGTTAGTATTGTTTTTAATGATATCTTTGTAGTATGTATCATCTGTTCTTTTTACGCTTTGTTTCTCTATCTACAATGCTTGTTAATGAGATCTCACTTTTGACAATGTTGGCTACCAAGTGTTGTGTGTCACACCTTTATATTCATTATATTAGACTTTTCCCATGGGATGGCGATAACTGATTATGTTCCCTTTTCATTTGTGGGTGTTACTCTTTTTTTTTTTTTTGTAATCAAATGTGGGTGTTAGGAGCTGTGGCAGAGAAATAATAACGGCCACAAAGACACTTTTTAAATAAAAATAAAATAAAATAGAATCCACCGATACAAGCAAAAAAAAAAAAAAAAAGTCATTTGTCCATATATTTCCCAAAATATATTGCGTGTGGCGAAAACTTGCAATAAAAGAAAAAATAATTTTTCGTTAACTTATATGCATCATAGATGCTGCAAAAGTGTTGTATGTCTCAGTCTCACAACCCATAACGTGTTTGATTATTAAAAAAAAAAAAAAAAAAAACTAAAACTTTAAGAGGTACATTGTAAACTTATGTTGCCCCGACATCGACACGGGATATGAGACATGTACGACACGACAGTTAATTTTAGAAAATATTAAATTTTGATATGTTATGACACATTTTGATAATTTTTTTAAAATATATAATATAATTTACATTTAATACATATAGCAATTTAAAATAAATTATATAATTAATCAAATATTTAAAATTCATAACATAAATATAAAAAAAATAATTTTTTATGTATTGTTAATTTTTCAGATCAAATTTCATAACAGAAAATATTTGATTTATAAATTAATTTTTTATTTTTAGTTAAAAAAATTGAATATAAAAAAATGACAAAAAACATTAATCCCATGTTAAAAAATATTAATCACGTGTTGGACGTGTGTCAAAATATATCGATATCCGACAAATGCCTAACACGTATTTTTTCTTCTTCCAAAAAAACGTATTCGTGCACCAGAGTTGTAAAGTTTTAAATTAGGGTTTTGTTAATCTCATGTTAAAGTAGATAAGTTATTTCATGTTATAGAAATAAATTTGTGAGCTTCATTATCTGAAAAAAAAAGGTGACACAGTTATCAAAAGATATATAAAAAAAAAAGTTATCACATATAATATAACAGTAATTTTTTCCGGGAGTTATGTGTAAAATAAATTATAACTGTCAACTGAAAAGTTAATCTTTTTAAATTGAGGCAAAGTTGAGGGGGATAAATGACGTAAAAAAATAATATTGAAGGGGATGAGGTTGTTATAAAAAAGGGGTTATGTGTAGTTTACCCACAACGATATTTACCTTATTTTCTTAATTTACAATTGAAAAAAAATCTTAAGATAGAATCATGAAAATAAAGTGTGTATGAAATTGATTTGATAAGCGCACCACTCGTGGGACCCTTAATTTGACCAGAAGGGGAAAGAAAGAGGAAATGAAGTGTACGGTGGGAGTTTAAATCATCATGTTATCGAGGAAATGGATCTCTAATTGCTAATTTAATACGATCATGTCATTTAATATAATTATGTTATGTAGGAGGATTTTAACTATTAATAATTAAATTAATGGTGATAATTATGTAAAAAATTTCTATCCTTATTTTTTTTTTAACCATTAATAATTAAATTAACAGTGATAATTACATAACTTATGATTATCTCTCATCCCTTATCATGATTATATTGTTATATGTTCCATACTTCTATCAACCGTATTAATATTGACAGTGCATATTATTCAGATGTAAAAACGGGGAAACGTGAGTGTAAATGAGTCAAAGCACTGAATTGTAAAATACATTTGATTATTAAGCATATGCTTGGATTTATATATATTCAACCACTTCCAACTAATGTTTCCTGGTGGCTTGCGGAGAATTTCATACTAAATTTTCTTACATATTTATCTTTTATATAAATTTTTTAAAATAAAAATTACTTCACTTTTAACTTACTTTTAACTTTTGGGTGTTGTTTGGAAATGAGGATATTCTAACTACCAAAAATTCTTATTACTAAATTACTACCAATCACATCACCATTGGATCAAAGAGAGAGCATGTTAAAAAATTTTTGAAAAGAGAGAAAATGTTAATATAATGGTGATTAGATAGGTAATAAGTTGGTAGTAAAAAATTTTGATAGTGAGAATATCCTCATCGTTGTTTGGTACATGAATTATTTTTAGAAACCTAGGAAAGTTGGAGATGAGAATTTAAGAACTCCATGTTTGATAGTTCAATTTGAAATTTTTTCCTTAGAAGGTGAAAAAATCACTCAAAATTTTCGAACCAAAATGCCCGTCCTCTCTATCTTTTCTCCGCCCCATCTTCTTCAACCTCCAATCATCTCTAAGCACCACCACCACTACCTCCATTTCAACGGTCACCTCCACCTCAACATATCTAGTTGGACACTTCTCCATCATTCTTAGTCCCTTCTCCCTTTATGTTTCCTCCATTTTCTCAAGAAAAACCAAAAAGAAAAGAAAAAAACCCAAAAGAGAAGAAAAAAAGAAAATGTGTTTGGGGGGGGGGGGGGGGGGGGGGGGATTTTGTTCTCATCCTCCAATTCAGCCTGCATTGAGTCCCCAAAACGAAGTGAACATGTGGAGATACGAGCCTCTAAAGTTTGCTTTTTTGTGATTAATTTCGTTCCCCTTTTTTGTTGGTTTAGTTTATGAGATAAGATATTGTTACTACTAACTAATGTTACTATCATATTTTATCAATTGATTTTCATCAATCAACAATTCAAATCAAACTCATTAATTAATTATTAACTCGCAATAAATAATAACCGTTGATTTACGGAAATCAATGGTTAAGATATGATTGTAACTTTGATAGTAACATTATTTAGTAGTAACAATATCCTAGCCCTTAGTTTATTGGTTAAATTTTGCAAAACTATGATATTTAAAGTGCCCTTGAATATTGCTTCTTGTTTTTCAAGTTTGAAACCCTGAATTTCTGTTGATATTATTTGCAAGGTCGTCTGTTGGAGAGCTTACGGTAGGGGATGTTTTTTGAGATGGATGCCGGCCATTTTAGAAGTGAGTTCTTGCCAAGAACCTTACCCATCTTCAGCTTACAGTAAACAAAAATATTACTAAATAAACAAAATGAACATAAAGGTTAATTTTATAAATTTGGTACACATTTTCATCAACATTTTACAATCAACTAAACGAGAAAAGTTAATCCAATATTTCCGAAAATATTTTGGTCTACCAAACAATTTTTTGATAACATTCCTGAAAAAATTGTTTTCCCACCATGTTTCTGGAAATCACGATTCTTATAAAAAACAAATTATCTACCAAACACCCCTTTGAAGCAAAATCAAATTTATAATTACCCACCCAAACACACACTCTAAATTTTCCAATTTTCACAAATTCTCGGTTGCAAGAACGCCGTGGACATTTTTGCCAAGAGCGATATCAATCATCAACAAATTAAGAACATCTTTTAAGTTTCATCAAATATATCATTGCATTTTAATGAGGGAGTAGTGGGGAAGATTGAATATTTGAGTAACAAAGGTGACAAAAAACTGATTGGTTAAGGGGGTTGGTAACGGTGCTCAGTGTGTGATCTCAGATTAAGGCCATAGACAACACGCAATTGATTTCCTATTGTTTGTCAAATTTGTACCTTGTGCTTTTGACAAACACCTTTATGTCAAATTCATAGCTTTTGAAGTTATTATTTTTTTTTTATCATTTAACGCGCATGTAATTAGTTTTAGAGTTTATCATCTATCATTTAACATGATCAGAAAAATTTTCCTACACTCACAACATTTTATGGGGTCCGCAACAAAAAAAAACTCTGGCACGCAAAACGAATCTCTATCACATTACACAATCACTTTTCCTACAACATAACTCTTATAAAACCTTTAGTTTTAAGTGGAAAAATTATTTTTTTTAAACAAAAGTTTAGATAAGGCTAAATGCCCGTGCTCCACCAAGATTAGGACAAATCCCAACCTCTTTGAGGATTTTTCATGGGACAGCAAATCATCGCTAAGAAAATTTGTTTCTTTATTAAATTAAAAGAAAGCTAATTAAGCAATTCGTACATTTAAAACCAAACTTCAATTAGACCAAGGGCACTTCGTGATGTGCATGTGCCTGGTGATCTATTTCATTGAATAGAAAAAGTAATGATTTGTTTATCAAAAAAGAAAAAGTAATGATTTTACTTAAAATTAAACATTAAGTGGATCAAGGGAAAATAATAAATCTTAATTGAAAAAGGGCCATCTTTCAAGAAAATAAAATGTATTTTATCTTTATATTTAATAAATTTCAAAGAATTTACTATAAAATTAATTCCGGATAAATATTTTCCTTGTGGTAAATTTTTTTTTTTCTGTCTTCATGCTTGGAATCATGGTACTTCAATACTAGTTAGAATAAGTAAGCGTCTCCAAACCTTAAACTGCTACATTAAGCAATCCTCATTCATTTGATCTGACAACAGCCTTTCATATTGGTCCCTCCATTTGATTGAAAAATAAAATAAAATTATGTAGCCATGTAGGCATTTATTATTTTAATTATACGCACATTTTTAATTTAAAAAAAAATTAAAAAATTATACGCACATTGCCCATCGCTAAGCTTATCATACGCTTCTTCGCAAGTCTCAACATGTAAAATCAATGACCGAATGCGCCCAGCTTCCCATAAGTACTCCCGCAACTACCTGCTTTTGCTCCAGTGTCTCTTGTTCACAACAACTAGATAGTTATTACCATATGGAAGAAACACCAGCAACATATTGCATAGACACATATAAGGGGTTCATTGATCGACAGGTCCAACGAGGGATAATCTAAGATCTAAGTCAAGCATAAGTATAAAAGGATATCCATTAAGGATACCAATCCTAATACGGCAGCATGACAAATGGGTCTCTGCCTTCATCAGAGGCACTAAAGGTCCATATTCTACTATCCACAGATAAATCCTATAAATAAGAGATAAAACCTAAAGGCGTGTTACGCTCTCTCCCTTATTGTTATGCTGTCACTGTGCGCACACACGCCCCTTTGGCAAAGCCGTTGTCGTATTCTTGTGCACAGTGATTTGCTTGACTCAAGGGTATCTCCTACATAGATACTTTGAAGAGGACACTAAATCCAAGATCAACATACTAATTCATTGGGCTAGACATCTCTGTCTCATAGACAGAACACATATGCTTTTTTTGCTACTTGTAGTGGACCGAATAATCACACTTACAATCTAAAATCAGGACAAGAAAAAAGGTAAGAAAAATAGAGACACATATTTAATTTGACTCATTCAATATGAGTTATATCCAATAATATTTCACTATATTCTTATCGTAAAACATTTTGTTTACAAAAAAGAATATAAATATAAGCTTAGAAACTCTAAGCAACAGTAGCACGAGGCCCATAATACTATAATAGTACTTGACCTCCACGGTCTTAGGAGCGATGCACCCTTACACCCCACCAGGAGCGACATCCCTAAATCCCCGTCCACTCAACGAGAAGCGAATCTCCCATTGATTTTCTCTACATTCCACCAACAAGAGTCGTTATCTAATTGTAAAGTATGAGTCATACCCAACATGGAGACTAGAGAGATGATAGGTTATAGAAATGCCAACTTTCTAGTCACATTTGATCAAAATCTTAAGTAAAAAGTTCAAAAATCCTACTTATGATTTTGCTTTGAATCACTTATGTCCCTATATATTTTTTTAATCACTTATTTTCCTATGAACTTTTTCATTCAAATCCATCCTTAACATCGTTAGAAAATAAACTATTCTGCCTATTTTACCCTTCTAAGAAGAAGAGAATAGACTGAGGAAAAAAATAAAATAAAGGAAGAAATAAGACCAAATATGTTGGAAACTTACAATACTTATAGAAGAGACTAAAAATAAAAAAATGAAAATATATAGAAGAAAAATATCAAGTATGTCTAAATCAAAAAGAAGAAAATAGATTAAGGAGAAAAAAGTGGAAGAAAAAATAAAATCAAATATGTTGAAAAATGTTAACATTAATAGAAAATATTAAAATTGAAAAACAAAGCCTAAATCAAAAAGAAAAAAAATAAACGAAAGAGATAGAGAAATAGAAAAAAAAAATAAGACCAAATATGACTAAAAAAAAAAGAAGAAAATATAGCAAGACAAAAAAAATAGAAGAGAGAAAAAAAAATCACTGTTGTAACTTGTAATTTTCCAACATATTTGATTTTGTTTTTTCTATCTTTATTTTCTGATTTTTTTATTTTTGATACATTTTTTTTTATTTACATATGTTTAGTCTTTTTTTCTTCTATTCTTATTTTTTTTTCACTTTCAGTTTTTCTATCACTGTGAAAAGAAATGAAAAAAAAAACAAGACAAGAAAGAAATAAAAAAAGAAACCAGTGTTGTAAATTTTTAACATATTTAGTCTTATTATTGTTTTTCGATTTTTTTATCCTCAATCTATTTTCCTCTTTTTTATTTAGACATATGGTCTTATTTTTTCTTCTGTTTCTTTTTTGTTTTTAGTCTATTTTTACTTTTAGTTTTTCTTGTTATTGTTGTAAGTTTGCAACATTTAGATTTTTTCTTGTCTCCTTAATCTATTTTATTCTTTTTTATTTAGATATATTTGATTTTTTTCTTCTATTTTTATATTTTTCTATAAATGTTGTAAGTTTTCAATATTTTTTTGTCTTATTTCTCTTTTTATGATTTTTTTTCTCAGTCTATTTTCTTTTTCTAAAAAGGATAAAATAGACAAATTAGTTTAGTTTTTAATTGTGTTAAGATGAGTTTGGATGAGAAAAAAAAAATTATAAGGGGCAAATGATTAAAAAAAAGTATAAGATGTAAATGATTTAAAGCAAAACCATAAAAGGATTCTTGAATTTTTCCCAAATCTTAATTATGCATTTCAAGGTTATGTATTAATGTATGTAGAAATCAGACATGAAATTTAGGAAAACGATTGTGCATTTTGCAATGTTTTTTATTTTATTTTAGGGAAATTCTGGTACTTACTAGGACAAATTGGTTCTGGCCTGTTGTTGATAAAAGCTAAACCCGACAAACAGTGTGCAACTAGTAACATGTACAAAAACTACCCCAGGAATATTTTCAATTGTCAACCCCAATACCGCCATTTCCTTTTTTGTTTTTGTTTTATTAAATGTGTTTTATAAGTTATTTTCTGATTGTGTTATGTTAAAATTTGTTTTGCTTTTTTTTTTTTTTTGCTACGGGTCCCACAAAATATTATGTGTGTAAAATTTCTCGATTTCCTATTTAAATTCCCGATTTCCTGCCGAAAAAATTGCTTTTGGTGGACATTTCATTCTCAATAATGATATAAAATAAAACAATTTCAGTATATTTTAATATGATTCGCGAAAGTATAGGATTAAATGATTATTTAACTAAACATATATGATATAAATATATAACAATTATAACAATTATGAAATATACACACTTCAAAAATCCTGACGTATCTTATTCGACATTTTTTGACATTCACCGACACTTAGGGGTGGACCTAAGGGGACTAGGGGGGCCACCGCCCCCCAAATTTAAAGAATTTTTTATATATAAAATAAAAAATGAGTAATATTATTAAATTATTTATTTTAAAAATTTTATAATTTAAAATTCCTCTCCATATTACATAACACTCAAATTTTTTTATTTATATTCCTATTCCACTATTGATGTGAAAAAACGACAAAAAAATTATATATTGTTTTTTAAATAAAAAATTATGAATTTATAACGGTTTTGGAAATAATTACATATTTATTACATAATATCATGCCCAATTTGAATGTCACTAATCACGCCGAGATTGGGCGTCACTCAATAGGCAATCACGCCTAATTTAGACGTCACTTATCAAGTGTTGACACATGTCACATTTTTTTTTCCAAAAAAAAAAAATTACAATTTAATCGTAAAATTTCTGAAGGCCAAACTTTTGACTCAGGTATCCAAATCAGGTAATTCTTTTTTTAATTTCACATAACTTTTCGAGATCTACGCAATGACATATCATTTGACATATTTTATTTCTCAAAAACACAATTTAAATATGCAAAAATGGTATTATTAGAGTGGTTAAACCCAAAAATCTCTCAGTTTTGGGTTTGTGATTTAATATATTAAAATAAATAAAGATTTGATTTGTGATTTAAATTCAAAAATTAATTTGAAAAATTAGTATTAATAAAGAAAATAATTAAATAAATATTCTAAATCTCAAAGGAAGAAGTATTTTATTTTTGAAATTAATGATTAATGCTATAAACTTCTTGGTTATTATTCGTGGTCTGAAAAATATGAAAACACGTAGAGTAAGAGCCAACTGAAGTGATCTCAATTTCTGTAATATATGTCTTTCAATTTTTTGCATATTAGGTCTGTATTGTATTTGAAGTACTTTTATTTATTAAGAGGAATTTTTATTTTTCACCCCCTCGATAAAATTTCTGGGTCCGCCGCTGCCGACACTCCAATACTCGTTGCAAATATTCAAAAAAAGGTTCAAAAATTGAGTTGCGTTGATTTTTGAGTTCTAACTATTAGATTCGTTGGATCGTGATTATCATTTTATTGAGTTTAATATAATTATTTATGATATCTTAAGTTTACAAAATTGATGAGTATTATAAATTATTTTATTTTGTTAAATTATTGAATATTAAATATAATATATACTAACTACATAAATTAATTTTTTTTAATATCAAAACATGTCCTAACGTGTCAAAATTTAAACTTTTTAGAATTCACGTGTCGAAGTGTCGTATTGTATCGATCATATCTCGTGTGTCGTGTCGGTGCAACATAGTATAACAATATAAAACATGGTCTAGAAAGATGTCATATTCATGCACCAATATTATTAATATTATTTTGGTTGGTTCTTTTAATTAAAAGGATTTGGAGCAATACTTACTCATATTAAATTGGTGAGCAAAAGCAAAATAATATAATCCTTCCCGGAAAAAGTTTATCAAGAAATGATACATACGTACGTGTTTTTAATTGGGTTTGATGTTTCTTCTACCCATATGAAATCATTTAAGAAGAGAAATAAAAAAAATATAAGTTCTATAATTTTTTTTATAAACAATTCTATAAATTTTTGTATATATATAAAAAAATTATATCGACAAACTTTTTCTTATAAACTTACAAATTACCTTAAGTCTAAGTCATACATTAAAATTGAAATATAATTAGTAAAATTTAATGTAATTTACAAACTACACTAAGTTTGACTAATCATCGAAATCAAAATCAAAATCTAACTAGTCAGATTTAATATAATTTGTAAGAAAAAAAATAATTAATATAATCCCTCCCATATAAAAAAATAGTTTTATCTTTGCAACACACGTTATGATTATTATTTTATTTTTTTAAGAAACGTATCTTATCTCTAGTGCGCCGGCAGATTCATGCACCAACATCACAATCATAAACCGAGGTATAGACAACTCACTTCATATACGACAAGTAACACCATGTACCACATATTATACATACAACACATATATTAGAAAACATGCACGATGCAAACACACGCCCTAGTTACCTTTTTATTTATAAGATATAATCATAATCATATACGGTGCACCCATACGAAAATCATCTGACCGTCCAAGACATAAACAAAAAAAGGGGTAGAAGAGACAACATCGGAAACTAAGAACACATAATAACATAACAGTTTTATACAGTCCCTAAATTTAAAGACTTTAGAATTAATTAAACAGAGAACAAAGTTCCATTTTCTTTCCCCATTCCAATTTCCTAGTAAGCTAGGTTACGGTTGGGCATAACGACGTCGTCAAGCGACCACAGGTCCAATAAATTGTCGTCCCACTCAGCACCGCCGCAGCTTCCGCCCGGCAGCGGCGGCTGCTGCTGCTCATCATTCTCCAAGCCCAGGAACCATTCAAGATTCGAGATTTGCTGCATCAGGTCAAGTTCCTCGCCGCCGTCACCGCCGCCGACGACACCGCCGTGCACGGTTGTGGAAGACGGTGGCTCGATGGGTTTGGAGCTAGCTTGATCACTAAGCTCGGGGCTGAGGCACCGCTTCTTAGAGGGTGGCGGAGTGGCGGTGGTGTTGGTGGTGGCAGGAAAGTTGAGCTTGGCCTTGTCTCCACGGATGCGCTTGGCGGCGTCGTCGTAGGCTCTGGCGGCTTCTTCGGCGGTGTTGAAAGTGCCGAGCCAGACACGGACACCCTTATGTGGGTCCCTTATCTCTGCGGCCCACTTGCCCCATGGCCTTTGCCGAATTCCTCTGTACACGTTCTTGCGAGCTCGCTGAACCTTACCACTACTCTTCTTCCCCTTTTCAGCACCCACGCTTTTCTTCTCCACCTTGTCACATGATGCCACCACTGCCACATAAAATCACACATTAAACAATAAATAAAATTAAAATATTCTTTCTTTCTTGAAGTGTGAGATGGTTGGTGGCTAATGGCTATCATTTTCCTGGGAACAGGAAAGAGCACAGGGTTTTGATTGCTGATGTATATCTAACGCATGTTTAATATCTTTATATAATATTTTGCTTCTCAAGTTAAAAACGTTACATAAACTTTATCTCTCTCTTTTTTTTAACCCCTGCATTTCAATTAGTAGAGAAAACGTGAGCAAAAGAAACATTGGCATATTGGTAGTTGTTAAATGTAAACATTAGTTAAAGCTTTGAACTTTACTTCATTTTCATTCAAACCGGTTCAACAAACACCAACCTTGCATCTATACTGCGATCTACCAAACCCCAAAAGCTAATTGACATAACCAAAGGAATATAATATATACGGTGATGTTATGATCATCATCTTTGATCATCCAAAGAAAGGAACAAACAAAAAAAAAAAGGTTTTTTTTTTTGTTTAAATTAACAAGAAAGTTAAAATTCTGTAATTGAATCCAATAAAAAATAGCACCAAACACAAGAAAAAAGTATACCCATGACAAAGAAATCAAATGGGAAAGTAGAACATGGACAAAAAAAGCCATTGAACAACCTAGAAGAGGAAAGTGATACCTTTTATGTCTGGGATTTGAGGGAAGTTTTGATCGGAGTGAACCGGTGGTGGTGGTGGTGGTGGTGTGTTTTTGGAAGCAGAGGTGACATCGAACCCAAGGAGGTCAGAGAAAGGGTCAAGCTCAGACCACAGGTCCTGACCATCGTGGCTCCGGCCACGCTTCTTCACACCAATGAAGTCGGAAATGATAGCACCCCCACACATATTTCAGAGCTTCTCAGATAAACCGAGAGTTTTAAATTGGCACTATGATCCTAGTAATTTTGCACTGCGTCTATATTTATATTGAGCTCATATGGCCCCACTCAAAACCTGAATCATGAGGTGTTGTTTCTTGATCGACGGTTGATAGTGAGTGTTGATCAGCGTGGCGAGTTTTGATTGGATGAGCTTAAAGACGTGTTGAGGGGCTTCGTGTTGAAGCTTTGGAACTAGGAAGCGTTGGATTTAACGCACGTCAGAGTAGTGCCAAGATTTAACGGCCCTGAGAGAGGAAACACGCTCTTAGTGTGTGTCTGTGGGGTCACTGGGTCTTCTGGAATGAACCCCCTCCTTATGTCACCCTTGCTTTCAGCCATAAAATTACGGGATATTTTTCTAAATCACATCATTTATATCGTGTAATACAAAAAAATAAATGAGATCAATTAATGAGAAGAAAAAAAAAAAAGTCTTATTCACCTTTTACATATTCTATGAAATAAATTATCTCATATAACATACGAAATAATATTTCCAAAAATCACTCAAAAATTATCCTTTAGTTAATTTTTCTTATTTTAATTGTTCATTTTATATTAAATTTAAATGAGAAATGACTTCATGTAACTAGGTATGATATATATGATGGATTTTAGTCCTCCTTATTGTACTAGAATTATCGAGTTATCATTTATAGAACAAAACATGATTCTAAATTTATACACACAACATATAAATGCTATGAAGTACCGACATTTCAAAAATTCTGACGTGTCGTGTGCGACACTTCCCGACACTTTTCGACACTCTCCGACAATCCAACACGCGTTATAGAAATTCAAGAAAAGTTCAAAGGTTGCATTTCGTTGAGTTTTTAGTTCCAACTATTAGATTCGTTGGATTACGATTATCATTTTATTAAGTTTAATATAAATATTTGGGATATCTTATATTTTTTTGCAAAATTAATGAATATTATAAATTTAGTTTCATTTTTTTGTTAAATTATTGAATATTAAATATAATATACATTGCATAAATTAAAAATGTTATTTAATATCAAAATGTGTCCTAACGTGTCAAAATCTAACATTTTTTAGAATTAACGTGTCAGAGTGTTGTCGTATCGTGTCACGCGTCCTGTGTCGGTATCGGTGTAAACATAAGAAGAAATTTAAAGAAGACAACTTTCATTCAAAGAATAATATGAGGCGGCGCAGTTTTTCCTCGCTTGGCCTTTTTAATTTTTCGTTCTATCTTGTCATGGAGTTTCCATGTTGCAAAAGCAAACTAGAGCTACGGAGGCTGAGGCATGCCTTATTAGGCAGGTATGTGTTCGTTCGTACGTACATAACGTACCTAGCTTGTAGATAAATGATCAATACCAACCAAAAATACCGTAAGCTTGAAGATAACACACAAGTTGTAAACTCGTGACAAAAAGGAAGAAGAAAGAAAACCGATAAAGGCAGAAGAAAACAAACAAGTTACTGAATCTTGCACATGGCATACATAAGCCTATACGGAAATGGTGCGTACGGTTTTAAGTATGAAACTAAACTTCCTCACGCAATGGCCAAATATAACCGGCTTTTGGGAAGCAACTAGCTCAAGTTGAGGAAGTACGTACGTTAAATATAAATGTGATGAAATATAAAGTCTCAAGTACTTTAATGCATTGGCATTTTCCCTATAATCCAAGCTAGCTTAAACCCACCGCCGGCCATTCATTTTTGCAAAGAATGCGAGGTCCCCTACTTAGCTTTGTAGTAGTGCGTAGTAGATTCTGATAATTGTTATCAACTTATCTTCATCATCATCATATGTATATATATATATACCATACTACAATGAATTGCACATTTCGAAGGGTTTACTTTGTGCCTTGTTTCTTCTTTGTAAGGGACTTGTTGCAAGTTGCAACCGAGTGTTCAGCCCGCATCCCAAGCAGAAGATATGTTTCGGCTCAACCCTTCGACTCGCATTCGCTGGCAAAAAAATAAAATAAAATTCTAATTTAAATAAAAAATTACTAAATTGTAACAGTTTAAAATTTATTTATGAATGGGTAAGTTGCGCCCATTGGTAGCAATAGGTTGCATTATGACACGTTTGTGCGCAAGTCAAAAATATTGACGTGTCGTGTCCGACATTTTCTGACATTTTCGGATACTCTGACACTCCAACATACGTTATAGAAATTTGAAAAAATGTTTAAAGGTTACATTGTATTGAGCTTTTAGTTCCAACTATTAGATTCGTTTGATAACGATTACTATTTTATTGAGTTTAATATAAATATTTGGGATATCTTAAGTTTTTTTTTTTTTTGCAAAATTTATGAATATTATAAGTTTAGATTATTTTTTTATTAAATTATTGAATATTAAATATAATATACGCCACATAAATTAAAAATATTACTTAATATCAAAACATGCCCTAACGTATCGAAATTTAACATTTTTTAAAATTAACGTGTCGGAATGTCGTGTCGTGTCACGTGTCCTGTGTCAGTATCGATGCTACATAACAAGTCACCATAACATGATACATGACACAAAATTAAAAGGATATAACTTTTGATTTGGATATCCAAAACAGATAATTTTTTTTATTAGACGTAAACAAACTTCTTGTCAAAAAAATGTTTTCTTTAATAAATTGTGTGATTATATAATTATGTAAATTTGTTTGCACGTACGTGGAATAAAAAAAAATACCAAATTCGAACATTTTAACTAAAACTTATGATTTTCCAAAATTTTGTATCATGTGTCCTCGTCAGATGAGTTGTGCCCAACACAATTGCACCACTATCGCACCAGGATTTGGGCAAAACGAGTCATATTAAAAAATTTGTATCACGTGTTATTTTTGGATGAGTCATGCACAAACTTAGGTGCAACCACTTGTGCTCAATTCTAGACGCAAATTTTACTAATTACTACACAATCATAAATAAATTTCAAATTGTTACAATTTTGTAATTTTTTACCCCTATTACCCGAAAGTTAAAAAAGTGCCTTAAACAGTAAGATGGAAGTGTTTTCCTAATTTTCGTACCTGCTATCAAAGACCATAGATTCGTAGTCAAAATACTAGTCTACTTTTCAATGTCAGGGCAGTTAAAACCGGGAGAATGACTAAAATGTCATATTATTCACACAAAAATTATATGAATGTTAAGAAATAATTTTATTTTAATATCATGTCACCTAACTCACTATAATACCAGATCTCTTAGTGGACATGTGGGAGTATGCCACTATGTTCATAGCCACGTAAATCGATGTACAGTGCAGTGAAATTATGTGGCAAAATACTTATCCCATACACCATAAAATGCTTGGTAAATATCTGACATGTGTCAATCTCGCTATGCTGTATAACATGTTACATGTCAGCTTTTCTGACACGTGATCATAGATGCTATGTTGCATAACATATTATGTGTAAGTAGCTTAGCAGTCTAGCATTTTTATTCTAATAAACTCACTACTTTCTTTCCCATTTCTTGCATCAATGTGGTCTAATAAATTATAAGATAATTTTAATTATTGAATTTTGTATTTTGAAATAAAATGATTTAAGGAAAATTAATATTGGTTTGAATATTTTAGTTTTGAATAACTTATGTTAAAATAATTTAATTTAGGACCGTTTATTTAGTTTAATTTATGTGTGTGAATTAATTTAATTTAATGTAGGAGTGTTAATTAATTTAATTCAATTTAATTAATTTAATTCAATTTATTTTTGTTAATTAATTTAGTTTATATTAATTTAGATTATTTTAGAAATATTAATTAATTATTTTTAGAGTGTTAATAAATTTCATTTAATTTAGTTTATGTTAAGTTAAAATTGTTTTGAACTGTTAAGAAATTTAATTTAATTTAGGGGTATTAATGAATAAAATTTAATTTATGTCCATAATTAATTAAGTTTAATTTTATTTTATTAATTTGAATTATTTTAGAATTGTTAATTAATTATTCTTAGGAGTGATGAGTTTATTAGATAAAAAACGTTGGATTGTTGGGCTACTTACACATTATATGCTATGCAGCATAACATGTATGGCCACGTGTCAGAAAGCTGACACATAATATGCTATGTAGCATAACGAGTTTGACACATATCAGATACGTAACACGCCAAGTTACCTAACTTTTTATGTCGTGTGGCATGCTATGGCAGAAGTTGTCTGCCACGTATTCTCGCTGTACTGTGTTCAGGTGGCCATGAACCTGTTGTCATGTATTCACACTTAACTCGTCAGGTGTTGTAGCGAGTTAGGTGACATGACATTTTGAAAAATAATTTCAACCTATGATATTTAGGTAATTTTTGTGTATAGTGTGACATTTTGGATGTTGTCCCTCAAAACTGCTCCCAAAAATCCCTGATGATCTTGCTCGTATTCCTTAAGTAATAATAATAATAATAATAATAATAATAATAATAATAATAAGTGTATTTTTAATTTTTTTACAAATTACACTATATTCTTCCGGGAGAACATCTATGAAAATAACCTGCCCCTAATAATAATAATAATAATAATAACATAAATGTATTTTTACACAAAGATCTATGAAAAATTTATTATATTTTATTAATTATTCATTTTTTAGATATCTTAATGCTCCTTTTAATCTTATTAATTAATTATAAGACATTTGTCATAATTTTGTAAGAAAATATCCAACTGTCAAACAGCACTGCTGTTGCCAAAATTATATGCTGTGTTCATTCAAGATAAGATTTATTATTTTTATATTTGTAAAAATTGATCTATATATATATATATATATATATATATATATATATATATATATATATATATATATATATATATATATATATATATGGGGCACCCTTCGATTTCACCGGTGTAAGAGTTAGAAGTCTTACACTCCATCTTAACCATTGATCTACTTGTATCCAATGGCTCACATTACTAAAAAATTAGAGCCCTTGGATATAAGTGGGATCAACAGACAAGATTGAGAATGTAACTTACACCGGTGTAAAATGATCCTGACTATATATATATATATATATATATATATATATATATATATATATATATATATATATATATATATTTTATACTGGTGTAAGAATTATAAGTCTTACACCAAATCTTAACCATTAATTCTCTGCATCTAACGGTTGAGATTTATTAGGTCTCACTCATTAATTAATTTTTAATTCCCAATAAATCTCAATCACTAGATGCACGGAAATTAATAATTAAAATTTGGTGTAAGTTTTTTTTTCTTTCACAGATGTAAGTTGATCCTATCCCACATATATATATATATATATATATATATATATATATATATATATATATAAATCGAATTCAGATGCGATAAAAAATATTCCAAGCTTCTGATATATATACATATAAATTATGCACGATTTGGATGTGAATAGCCCCACGGAACAGGACACGTAAAACGCTTGTGAATCCTGTCTGTTTTCTGGAAAACAGGCTGTACGGCGAAGCTTACTAAAATTCGTACAGATTTCGTATAAAAATGAAACCTGCACAGTTTGAAAGTACATTCCCGGGATTATTCTCACCCCTTTGGGGCTGCTATTTTCATAAAATGACAGGAAAAAGGAAAGCACACTTGAAGACGTGAGTATATGGATGCATGTTGTTGATTAATACTGATTGGACTTTGGCTGTTGCTGTGTGATTGCTGGATGACTGTATATTCTTGTATATTTCGAGAACTTGGATGATTGTTGAAAATATATATATATATATATATATATATATATATATATGAAAAATATTTATTCTTTTAAATGATACAACTTATATCTTTTCACTTTCACAAAAAAGGGGACCCACACCTTTAAATTTTTTTTTGTCAACTCTCTTCTCTCCTTTATCTATCTTATTTCTGTCTCTTAAAATGACATAACTTTATGTCCTTTAGAATTACATACACTTTTTCCATATATGTATATATAGAGAGGATCATCTTTACACCAATATAACATTTTTACTCTTACACCCCGTCTACACCATGTATTGCGCTTTAATCCAACTGCCACGACTTAAAAAAGAATAGTAGGCACGTGACTCCAACTATCATCTTTTGCTCATTCTTCTTCTCTGAATTCTCCATTTCTGATCTTTTCTTTCTTTTCTTGTAGAAATTTTAAAGGAGAAGTATTCTGAGTTTTTCCCTTTTTCATTTGAACGTTTTGTTCAAATATTTAGAAGTTAGAAACCAAATCAACGAGAAAGTGTAAGGAGAAAAGAGGGAGGTGCTTGGTATTTTTCACTTTATTCATCACTTTGAGGACTGATGAGAACGGTTGCATACGAATATCAGGAGGTAAGCTTTTTTTTTTTCCATATCAATGAGCATAAAAAGTATTTTTATTTGAATGTCTCTTGTAATATGGGTATGAAATGTGCAAACCGGTATCTATTTTACTAACAGGGGTGTGTCAATGAACGCCCAATGTAGTCATAAAAATTGCCATTGGTTTCTATGTTAATGATAGGGGTGGGTTTAAGATGTTCAAACTTTGATGCAACTTCATTTTTTATGATGAAAAGTTTTTTTCATTTTTTACCAGACTAATACGAATATGAAATACAAAGAGCAGAAGTTGCATATGGTTTACAACAAAAGTATCTAATTTTGTACCAGCAGATATTGTATCAGCAAAATTTTGATTTGGGGCTGTGTCTATTTTTGAATGTTTTTAGAAATGTATTAAGATTTGTATCAGCAGGATTTTGTTTTGGAATGCTTATGAATATTTTTGGAACTGTATTACGATTTCTATTAGCAAATATTGTATCAGCAAGTTTGGAACTATATATGTTTTTAATATTTTTGGAAATGTATTAAGATTAGTATCAGCAAGTGAGGATGTCAAGAAAGAACGTGTATTGAAATTGGATATGGCCAAAGCATATTTATGTAATGAAATAAGAGTCTTCTGTTCTCGAGAGTAGTAGCAGTGACATTATGTGTCAACTTAGCAACATGATTGGCAGCAAAGCTAGGCTTAATTCCTTTGGCTGTATTTCAAACCTGCCGACATGGATGACAAAGTCTCTTCTTGTTACTGGTTTGGTTGTTGCACTTCAGTACAAAAAATATTTTTCTTAGAACTGTGATGTACCTTATGGCTTATACATTTAACTTTTCAAAATCTTCCTAAAATCTCACATCATGAGTATGTTATGACTCACAGACTATTCTAGCTAGTTCCTTTGCAGAGAAGGACCATAACAAAGTGATTGCTGCTGCAACAAAGACAATGCATAAGATTTTTATTTTAGGAATGGGGCTTTCTCTTGTTGGAGTTGAATTGTATTTTGGATTAAATTCTGCATTGGATTATGCAGAAAGATTAGTTGAGGACCTTGAATCGTATATGCATGGTCACCGGGAAGGAGGAAGCAGGCAATCAAATCCTTGTGCTGTTAATAGAAATTCAGCTTTTAGTGATGCTGCTACAAATCTGTCATAGTGTCTTGCTCAAGATGTTGTTTAAACCAATTCCACAGCCGTAGCTTCTGTGCCTCCTTAAGTAGGAATGTTGACATAATTGCTGTTTTAGGCGCAGAGACAACACATAGGAGACCAAGAAGAACTGAGGTTTTGAGACGATCTCCAACTGCGTCCAGAAGAAGATGGCTAAGATGATGGTCTTTTATGTTACATTTATCATAAAGATCATATTGATGGAAGGTTCCTAGTTTATACCTGTACTAAAATTTGTTTGTCATACAAAACTTAGTTATTTTGTTTATGACAAATATGTTTTCCAATTTATGTATAAAGTGTAAACAACTTGTATGACATAGCCTATTTTATTCAACAGTTGTGAGGATGTTTACATCATCAATATCTTTGTTTTTTCCACCTTGGTACAAAATTGTGCTTGTCATTGATCATATGAATTTTGTAACATCCCCGTCCTGAGCCGGTTCAATTAACATGCATATGATAAAAACAGAAACAACGGAAGACTTAACTTATGAAAATACGAGCTAACTTTTTCTTTTTCTAGTTTAATTCTTATTCGGCAGAAACGAAAATCGGACAGAGTAACCTCTGTAAACCGGACAACTGGGGATTTTCCAATCCCACTCTCAAGAGTTCCTGATAAACAGTTTATACAGCATATAAATTCAAAAGTACCAGACATCCAAATATAATCATATATCCATCCATGGGCGCATGCATAGCTTGGCTCCGTGCCACTAATCTAACAGCATGCAATCCAATATGTAAACATACTGAATACTACATAGTCATATCAACATGCCTGAATACCCAAATGTACATGCATCAAACTGAAAGACATGTACAAAACATATACAAGCCATATACGAAGTAAAAGATCAGACATCATGATCCACAAAATACTGAAATACCAAATAACATAAATACACTCCAAAAGAAAAGTAGCCTACAGCTACTCAAAATCTGGTTCGTCGAATGCCTCAGCCATGGGTCGGGTCCCTGCCTAGTGAGAATGATGTCCCCAAAGAAGGGTGAGATAACAATCTCAATAAGCTCCAGGTTTATAGAGAATTCTCCATACCCCTAGGCTCACTCCTGCATGGAAGTCAAATACAGAGTATACAAATGCAATATATAATAGATATCATAACAAAACAAAGCATATATCCATATCATATCAGAGGCGTGCGCTGTCATTCCCAAGGGAGGACCCCAAGCGGAACCAGAACATGTCAGAGGCGTACATCGTCAATCTCAGGGAAACCCCAAGAAGACATCTGTGTACCATACCATCAATACATAAATCATATCAGAACAAATCATATCATGTTATCAAATAGCTCTATATGAATGCATTTATACAAAGCATCAAATATAATCATACAATCCAACCATAGTTCACTAACCATAGTGGAGCACTCAAGCAGGAAAAGACTCCTTAAACATAGAGCTTACCTCTTGAAGCTTTACCAATACGCTTACTTGTGGCACAAGTTACTTATATAGCTTCAATAAGATTCCGATCCTTTTCAGTCCCTAGGCACACCTAGAGAAGAATCCACAACAAAATTAATAAAACGATCCAATGCCATGATTCTTACGTAAGGCATACATTTTATAACTTACTTTCGTTTCTTTATGTTTTTGCCAATCATATACCAGTACACAAGTCAAGACCATTTTATAATCGTTAATGTTTCCTAAATTAACTAAGTACTCACAAGAGAATTTCAAACCTATTTCATGCCATTTTTCTCCATAAGGCCGAGGGTACACATATAGGGAACCAATATTTCTTTCAACAATTTTTCAAGTCATTTCACTTCTTAAACTCGTCAATTTCATGCATTGGAAGCTCCACATTTAATTAAAATAAAATGTAACTTAATCTATTCCTAAAATCCCTCTATAGGTCGAAATCTCCAAGGGAACTTCAAAGGATTCTTTTCTTTTACAATTCATTTTCTTCACTTAAATTGCAACTTGCACATACATATGCATGTATCCACTAGGTCCAATTAAATTTTGAACATTAAACTCTTTTATGGTTCATTAGGGCTGAAACATAGAGATATCATAACATAGGATTTTTTTCTGTTTTGGTACTCTCACTAATTCGCTAAAATTCCACTTACTCCAACATATTAACCTTCCAAATACATGAATTAAAATTTTTGCACATCATTCCCTCATCACTCTCGCAAGGCCGAAACATAGTGGAAGGGAGACATGGGATTTCTTTCAATTTTTTTAAACATGTTAATGTCAACTACTACATTAGAAATCATTACCAATACTAACACATCACAAACTTTCTAATCTCAATTACAAGATTCCCACCAAAAACACATTTCAAAATCTCAAAACTTAAATAACAAAAATCAAACCATGGGAGTAGAGTTTTGTTACCTCTAATCACTTATCCAAAGCCTAGAGGACATTCACCAAGAAAAGCTCCATCAAAAGCTCCATTTTTCACCCTTGATGAATAGTAAACCGAAAAGGGGAAGGGGAAAGGGAAGAGCTCCTCACACAAGCAACTATAGCCCAAACTAATTGGTGGAATGGATTCATTTGGTGGTTTACTATTAATTTCATATAATAGACTTTTGGATTTGGAGGATTGATGACGGAGAAATCAAACAAAAAGTTTCAAACCCTAACCCCCCTTTGTAGATGAGCAGCTCGGGTAGGAAGAGAGAGAAGAAAGAATTTTTTTGAGTGAATAGTGATCCACTTAAGTGACTAGGATATATAGGCACATGTGGCCTTTTACCGGATATTTTTCTTTCGCGTATTTTCACTTAAACTGACCCGGAACTAAAAGCTACGGACATATTTTTATTTTTCTGAACTCATTTATATTAATTTTTATTTCCTAAGGCACAATATTCATAATTCAGAGTATGGTTTCTGCATCATTTTTGACGAAATGCACAGTATTTTTCTGAACTCATTTATATTACTTTTTATTTCCTAAGGAACAATATTCATAATTCACAATATGGTTTCTGCATCGTTTTTGACGAAATGCACAGTGAATCACTAACTGTACGTCGTTTGCTTACGAAAGTTAAAACTTATAAACTTATCATTCTTGGGTCTATTTTGACTTGTGTGGCATATATTGGACTTTCTTATTCTTATTTCATCAATTATTTATTTCTGGACTCTACCGGTTGTTTAAACAGCAATACAAAATACCCGGTAGAAATCACTATTCACGGAAAAAGTGCCAGACTATATAAATTTTCGTTCTGAACTCATATTTGACGTTAGAATTATCAAATTATGTCTCTAACGTCATATTGCTCATTTAAGCTCTACCGGTTAATTCACAAGACTGCAGATTATCCGGCAGAATGCACTATTCATAACCTAGTCATGATTACAGTCAAAATACTCGAAATCACACCATGAATCTAATTATGGCATTGAAATCCTTAAATTAAACCTCTAATTAAGATTTACTAGCTAGGGTTATTATAAATTTGATAGCAAAAAATGCCTTATAACTTTAATAACGTCTGTGAGAGACACAATCCCACCGAGTAAACCCTCATGATCCACCACCCAAACTCGATGAACATTCTCCGTGACTGCCTTGTCAATTACCTCAAATAAAGGTGATTTAGCATAGCAAACTTCAAGCACTTAAATGCATACTAGATAAACCAATAAAATAAAAAAGTGTACCATGTTTTCATGTTATCTTGATCCATCACAAATTGATATTACAGACTATATAACAGTAGTAAGCTCAAAAGACTCAATCGATGTTATATCATGAAAATTCAAAAAAAAAAAAAAAAATCATTTCCCCCTGCCCATGACTTATAATTCACAAGTCAAAAAAAAAAAACGAAACTATTATTATTAAGAGAAAAAAAACATTAAACATTCTAACATCAAAAATCTAGTCTATGCAAGAAAAATCATACAAAAAAATAAATATTATAAATCTCCAACCCAAACCTTATCAAATAGATTCCTGCATCATGAATAAGAGAAAAAAAACCAAAAAAAAAAAAGGAATATCTTCTTGTTAGGGTGAAAAAAAAATCACATTGACTATGAGATTTACAACCAAAAGCATAAGCAAAAGAACTTGATGAGCATGTATAAAAAAATAAAAAGAATTTGTAAAGCAAGATTATTTGCCGGGTGACGACGGCAAAGGCGAAGAATTCACGTGCGTCTCCAACTCCAGAAGAGAGGAGAGATAGTTCCAGTTGCCATGATACCAAGCAAGGCTCTTTGACTCAGTTGTGGTTTTTATCCCTTTAGTTTATCAATTTGGTATTTGGTTCATGGTATTTATTAACAGGGGTTATTTAGTGACGCGAGGCGAGAGGAATCCAGCGAGGCGAGAGGAATACCCTAGTCAAAAGTTAAGTTTTACGGTAATGGAACTAATGAGATTATGGTTTTTCGAAGTTCTATTGAGATTATGGTTTTTCGAAGTTCTACGGTAACGGCACAATCCCGTGAATTGAATGCCCTAGGGAGGGGGGACGTCACTTAATTGGAAAAAATAAAAATAAAAAAAATAAAAAAATGTGAGTGACGCATGGGAGGGTAGCGGGTCACTCAATTGGGGGGGGGGGGGGGCGTCACTCAATTGGAAAAAATAAAAATAAAAAATAAAAAAATGTGAATGGCGCAGGGGAGGTAGAGACTGGTTTCCTTCGCGTTGCTAAATGACCCTATTGATAAATACCGTGAACCAAATATCAAATTGATAAATTAAAACTTCAAACAACAGCAATTGGCCAAAAAGCCTACCAAGCACCTCGCTCTATTCTCCTTACACTTTCTCGTTGATTTGGTTTCTATCTTCTAAATTTTTGTATAAAGCATGCTTCTTAATTACATTTCTTACATAGTCACATGGATTGCTTTCGCCTGAGGACTATTTCAACTTCTTAACCAGAGTAAGTAATTTCTAAATGAAAGCATAAAAAAGGACATGATTCGTACATAGATAAAGCTTGGGATAAGAGAAACTGAAAACCAATTTCAAGCTGTCATTAATTCACTAGTAATACCATATCATAGAACATGATGGTTACTTTCTTCCAGCTATACTAGTTTAGTTTTGCTTTGTTAAACTATATAAATTGTCAAAAGAAGTTACAAATCCTGCAACAATGTCCTCCATCACCGATTTCTTCAATTCAAGTCAAAAACTTACAGAGTTACTATCTGTCTTCCCATCAGCCACTGATCCATAATGAGTTACATCAAAATAATCCCATGTTGTTGAATCTGGCTCAGTATATTCATCTGAGCAAGGAGAAGGACTGTTATCTGTTGCAGGTGATTCAGCTGAGTCAGAAGGAGAGATGTAATCTGGGGCAGGAGATTCAGCTAGAGGTTCTGGAGCTAAAGTTCTTGAAGCCCTGACATATGCTATGTCAATTTCAGAACTAATTATATAAACTATTGCTATACCTAAGCTTAATGCCAACATGTTCTTCATTTTTGGCACAGTTTCTGAAAAAATATCTTGTTAACTCCTATGATTATTGGCACTTTGACACCACAATGTGGCTAACCCCTATTGATCTGTTGTATTTATAATCTTATGTTTCTTGAATTATGCTGAACTTAATCTTGTTATAATGTATGTTAAAACGTATAGCTTTTCTTTCAAACTTTAACTGTTTAACGCATTCATAAACTTAATTTCCTCTGTCATAAATTTCATTTACTACTTGCAAGTTATAGAAACAGCTCCTACATTGTGATGGTGTACAGTTTCATTGTTGCCAGACTTCCTGAAACGGATATGAAGTCAAGGAAAGAGGCATAGTCATACATTAATTATGACATGAAGGAAGAAAAATAAATTCTGGATTCCTTGTATTAAATTCTGCAAGATGAACTTGTGACAAAACAAATCTTAGAGCAGAAAGCCACAAATTTTCTAATAGTTTTTTTCATTCCCCGTGTAAGTTAAAATTATAAAGTATGGCACTAATGTTACTAAAAAAAACAGGTAAGTCACTTAATATATGTAGGTTTTATTGTCACTTAAAGATGGCTGTTATTTGTTCACCCCAAAAGAAAGGGCTGTTACTTATTGCATTTGATCTTTACAATTTTTTCTTGAAAGACAACCTCTTTGAGGAGATGAGACAAAAACATCTTTTCTTCAGTGCATGGCATAACAAATAGGTTGGTTTTTAAAGTAACGTGGCTATAAATAATTTCTAACGCACTTGGATAGAAAAGTTCATTTAGTATAGAACTGCAATATTTGATCAAATAAAATTTACAATATACTTGCTGTAGAAAAGTAATGAGCGTTGTAATCTAATCTAGCAATGCATGTTCATGAAAAAAGAAAAGGTTCCAACTTGGTTGATCATAATCTTTCATTTCTTCATACTTTATAACACGATAGAATTGAAATAAAAAAACTGATTCATATTAAGAATTGGTAAAAATTAGTACCAAATTACATGAATACTTCACCTTCTAGCATATTGTGGTAAAAAAAAGTCAATAACCTAGAATGACATACTCTGAAGTTGCACTCCTCTAGCCAGTTTATATTACACGTATTCCTGACCATACTCTTTGAAACAACACAGACCCTTTGAATTCAGTCTGAGAAGATTTGGCGGCGGTGGAATGGTTAGTAACTAGAAATGTTAAAGGTAAAAACCCTTATTCTTGTTTATATTGTAAGTAAATAAGGCCAAAAATAAATTCAAAGTACTTATTTCTGGCTTTCTATACAACACAACTAATTCAAATATTTAGCTAAGAAGTATAATTGTTGTTCAAGGGGAGAGAATGGAAATCAGACAGCAAGTGATTAAGGGTTGAAGTAGGTTTGAGTTCGGCTGGTTAGTTTTGATTCAAAACCATCCTTGAAAAACTTTTCCCCAACTTCAATATATAGTGCACATGTTTTCCCCATTTGGTCCAATTGTCCAAAACCTTCCCTTCCTCTTAACTGCTGGAGCAGTAAAATGCATGTAATTTCAAGTCAGGCACTTATGGGCAAGCTGATGGTCTTTGCAAGCCACTATAGACAGGTTTAATGTTGACACATCTAGTGCCAGCAGCCAAGGTTCCATGCTTCAGGTCTATGTTACGAAGTTGAACATTTTGGCATGGGAACTGCTTGCTACACCTTAAATCCACTGCAAGTGGTGAAATTGTGGTTCCTCTTACATTTGAAAATGCAATGTTTTTTATCTTTACAAGTGAAGGCTGCATAGAAATAAATCAAGGTCCAAATTAGCATTGCTCGAACTTCATAATTGAAAGGGAAAAAGGTAAGGGTTGTTATGTGAAAGAAAATAAAACAGGTTATCCTAATGGAAAACTCCAATTGTTGTGCATTGTTCTCTCTAGTCAGTGGTTTTAATTGAGATGATGAAGAATGTGATTTAGGAAAGGGATTGTTAGAGAATATAATATAAATCATTAAAAAGACCATCACCTAACACCTTAAGATTTTGGGTTGAAGTGGTTCTTTTATATGGTATCAGAGCTTAAGTGACCACGAGGTCACGAGTTCGATCCTCACCGCCCCCCACTTTCAGGTGGAATTAAAAAAAGCACGAGGCAGACCAATAATGGGCTTGTGCCTTACCCACGCTTCAAGTCCAAAGGGCTCTTGCGTGAGGGGATGGGTTAGAAAATATAATATATATCATTAAAAAGTCCATCACCTAACACCTTAAGGTTTTGGGTTGAGGTGACTCTTTTACGGGGATTAAAAAGACAGAAAGATATAAACACACGAACCTTCTTTTTGCAGTTATTAGGAGAGCATTGATACTCTTGGTCAATGATGATAGGATTTTTAACATTTTCCATGGTAATGTCATTGAAGCTGATATCTGATGCTGAACCTGGATACTTATCTGGCCATGTCTTGATTCTGAGGCCATTGGTTGTGCCAGTCAATTTGCAGCTTTGGACACGAACGTCTTTCACCTCTAACTCATCTGCATACTTTCCAAGACTTCCAATACTGTCATGCATTTATAAGAGTAAAGAAAATTAAAATTTATAATAATACATTCATAAACATAAATTGATAGATGAAGGTGAAATTTTATCTTCCATGAATCATTTAACCAGCAATTTAAGCATTACCTAATACCATGTCCAGGACCACAATTTAATCTGTTGATGGTAACATTGTTGACCCCTTGTATCATGGAGACACAATCATCACCGGTCTCAATACTACTTTTGGATACTTTCACATTGATGGAGTGGCTAATGTGAATTCCATCAGTGTTGGGGCTGGCATCTGGTGCAGTGAGCTTTAGTAATCGAAGTCTGATGTTTGCACAATTAGTGACAAATATGTGAAAGCCTTTGGGGTTAACGGATTTGATGTTCTGTATAATTCCATTGCTGACTTTGTTGAAATAAATGCTCTGCATTCCCAAAACACATATAAAAGCTCACAATAGTGCTGAAACTATATCCACATGTTAATGTTGCATTTCAAATTGTAAAGAAAAATGGTCATGTTATTTGATTACAACCACTCATTAATGATGAGATAAGAGAGAGAAAAGTGTATAATTTTTAAATGAATTCCATTGTGAAAGAAGGTGGGGGCGACGATGATTGAACCCGGGACCACTTTTCCATGTAAAGAACCACTCCCCTGAAACTATATCAACATGTTAATGTTGCATATATCTCAACACAAATCATAAGCTACATATATATGAACTTACGCTAGGGGCCCTAACGCATGTGCTGGAGGGGTCTGTTTCACAGTTCTCAGTTTGTGCCCATGAAGACTTACCACTCCCATCAAAAGTACCTCCACCTATAAGTTTTATTCCAGAAAGGTCCTCAAACATGAGCCATTCTCCATCCACATACTCACTTATATCTGTTGTAGCCACAACGGTGCCTACAACTTGGATTGTTACGGGCCCTGGAGTCAAACATGGCCCTGCAAAAAACATTTCAGAAACTAGGAATCTTCCCTGAGGGATCAGAAGCCTGGCTTGCACTTTGGACTTGCATGTTGCTCTCCATGCATCCATGAAAGCCTGCAGTGTTATAACCAACGTTAAGGCCTGTGTTGGTTATGCTGTCAAATGACCAAAACGGTTTTTAAGGAGTTTGTTTTGTTTTAAGTCTTTTTGGGTTTGATTCATCCTCCTTGTGGTTTCTTAACATTACTTGCATAAAAGGTGGAATGAAACAGTGGCGGAAGCCAAGCTTGTGCCAAAAAATTCAGCTGGTGCCATGGTTATATAGTTACGATAAAACGTGGCTAATTTTCAAAAAACTGTTTTCCCAAAAGAAAACATGTTGATATTGTCATTATTAATAAAGTGCAATGATTAAATTTTAATTGGGATTTATTAATCTAGCTAGTGAGATGACTTACCTCGTGCTATAGAAACAAATCATGTGGGTCCCACCAAAGAAAAGTCTATATATATAAAAAGGAATGGCACATGTTGATATTGTCATTATTAATAAAGTGCAATGATTAAACCCTTTTAATTCGAAGTTATGAATTGGTCATATTCTGAAGTGTTTATCTAATAAATCACCATTTATGGTCAAAGATGAAATTTGACATTGAAGCTACCTGAATGAGGTGATTAACATCTTGTAAAAACAAGGCTGATCATATTATGTTCAGAAGATTTAATCAAGGCTATTTTCATATATCTAATTAGGGGAAGGATCCGTTTCCAAACTTTTTTTTACAATTTTTTGCAAATTACACCATGTATTCCTAGGAGAACATAGTGTTCTCCCAGAAGTACATAGTGTAGTCTGTAAACAAAAATTTATAAATATAATCCTCCCCATTTAATTATAGGGAAGAAAAAATTGTCAATGTTTGTATGTATCACATTTCTTCAAACTTGTTAAGGGAGAAAAAAAAGGGAGCAATCTATACATATTCTTGGTGTTGATTCTGAGCAGCATTTGGCCCTAAAGCTAAATTTGAAACAAAAGCAAAGTCATCATGATTAACATAAAGATATATATAATAACCTGAGTGCAGTCAAACTTGCCATCAGGCTTGGCTCCAAAGCTCATGACGTTAACTACTTTCTCACCAGGAAGAAGGGCATCCTTAGCTACATTTTTACCTTTGTAGATATCAGGACCAGCAATTGGCCTTATTCTTGGTCCAGCATTCACACAACAAACCAGAATAGAGCACAAAATTAGAACAACATCTCTCTTTGCAGTGGCCATTGGGTCTCAATTCCCTATAATACTTGTATTTTTTATTTTTTATTTTATTTTTATTTTTATTTTTATTTTCAGCTATAGGCCTCCGGGGGAGGCTAGAAGGAAAAAATGGTGAAAAATGAAAAATGATCCCTCTTTCTGTTGTTCTTTATTTCATACCATGCTTTCTGGTAAAACGAATGGTTATCATTGATTTCTATTTTTGAGCCCCTAAATCACCGGAGAATCTTAGATTTTCAACTTAAGTTTGTTATTAATCTAAAAATTGTGATGCTCCGTGTTCATTTCTTTCCTAAATTCTTGGCCTTCCTATTTCCCCTCCAAAGTTGGCTATATTTTCTCTAGCTACCACATTCCAGTAACACCTAGAAAAAAATAAATAAAAAATTTGCAACTTTTATCCTTTCATTCACAGTTTTGGTGGAAAAAATATGCTTTCACCACAATCCCTATAATATGCTTTCAGTGGCCACTCAAACTAACAAAGAATATTTGGATATTTTACCCGTCACTGTCTCCATATTTTAGAGTGAAATTAATTTAACTTGGTTCTTGAAATTATTTTTGTTTTAATTTATTTGATGAATTTACTCATATGTATGAGTTTGCTTTCAAATTCATAAAAATTGAATCTCCTTATTCTTTCTTGTACGTAGATTTAGTTCTTAAAATAACTAAAACGAATTTTGTAGATTTAAGTACTCAAAAAGCAAATAAATTATATATATTTACTTCAAGAATCTTATATTCATCTGAAATTTCTTGCTGCGCGTGTTGAAGATGCTATGTATATAGTTGGGACTCGGATAGTACATAAGTGCCGACTCAGTTCAAATACCCACTTCGTGAGTGTCTGGGGAAGGGAATACTCTAGCCAGTCTTTCCCCTGCTTTTTGCAGAGAGATTGATTCGAACCCGCAACCGACACACCACGGCAAACAAGCTTACCGCTGAGCCAAGCCGACCCTTCCCGATAGTACATAAGCATCCCAAAAATTCAATCCAGTTTGTAAAACTTACCTGAATCTTGGTTTTACCATGTCCACAAATAAACATTGAAAATTTAAGTGCCCTCGGGCTTATTATACATTGCAAGCTTCAAATTAGATTCATAGCACATTACTAACCCATGAGAGTAAGTGCCTAAGGCCCATAGATAACATTTTTGAAACCCATGTACTTGATTTCCCAACTTGTTTCCGCTACAAATAAAATCACACTAGAGAGATTAAGAGAGCAAAACTGCTTAATTAATTGATAGCAATATATTAGCTTTGTACATAACTTGAAAGGAAGAAGAAGCCTAGATAAAGAGCCTAACACTTGAACTCTTGAAGCTGCAGAAGACCTTCATGTTTGTCATCGAGCTTCATACATACGTGTATTTATATGGTACAATAAGAGTAGTACTAGACACCATATGCTAAAAGACTCAAGAGTTAGCATGCACCTAAGATTTAAAATAAAAGAAAAAAAAAACAAAAAAAAAAAACTAGTGAAGATTTCTAAAGTACAATATTAATATATCACTTCCCAAACCTAACCTTTGATCTTCAACTCTGTTCTGTTTTCTGCTGTGAATCTTGAAGAAGCTTCATTGACATCTTCTAGGTTCATGTGGACAACCTTGGTGGCCACGTAGGTTGGATAAAATTTGTATTGACATAGGTTTTGAGTGGCCGGAGGGTTGCCATTGCCAAAACTCTTCTGTCGGCCAAAGAACTTTTCTATTTCATACCCAATCTTTGCAAGTTCTGCCTGAGGTGCCATTTCTCAACTCCACAAGAAATCTACGTTGTAACAAACTGAGGAAGTGTTTTCTATTTTTTTTTAGTACAGAAAACTGAAAGCCAAGGGGGTATATATATATTCCACAATCTCATGTAATGTGTTAGGTATACATTTTTTACGTGAATATTTACGCTAATTTTATTAAATAATTTTAAGTAAATTCTCTGTTAACAAGGTTAACATGAAATTTCACTTACTAGTAAAAAACAATTAAAAAATGAAACAAATAAAATAAAATGCTTGTAATTCTCGTCGGTGCAAAGCACTTATCTTTCCACTCAAAGGAACCGAATCTACTGGATTAATAATTTAGTAGAGCATCACGGAAGAAGGTGGCCGAATTATTGACTACGTGGTTGCATGTATATCAGAATATTTGTGATGGAATAGTTGAAGCGCATATATGCCGTTGATATTTCTGATTATGATATTTTTAAGGTGACGGATCCTTTTGCCCTTGAATTAATAAGAAATTACAACTTTGCCCCGTCTCAACATTATACATTGCTCTGTCCCTATTTGACTGTTGACCGACAACTACATCAATCACGTAATCAATTAAATTTCGAGGGATCAAGTTAATCAATTAAAGAGTCGTGTAATTGTTTAACTAACGAAAGGCTGTTTTTTTTTTTTAAAATCCCTCATTTCGGCCATAAAGGGTTAAAAAGAAACAAGGTAATTGACCTCAAAAATCTCAAAAGTAACCATAATTTATTTATTTAAGCCTTTTACTTAATTCAACTCAATAATGCATGATTAATTACTTAATCACATGCAATTTTCTAATTAAACAAGTTAGGGATATTATACTCGATGATGATATCACGGAGCATGCAAAATTTATGTCTGATTTTATGAGCAGAGGCATTTGCGAGCAGAAGTCATTGGATTCAAAATTCTTCATGATAGAGGGATTTGACATAATGAAGCTGTTAGACCAGGCACATATACGAGACCTTGTGGAGATGTTGCGCCCCTATTCAGAGGTTATGGTTAGGGCGTTCTACTATAACCTCCACTATTCACAAGGCAAGCTGACATCTCGCGTCTGCTGCTTTGGCATAGTCATGAATACTTCTATATGGACGGAGTTGTTAGGGTACAACTTCGATGCTCAGCCTACTGCCATTTATGACAAGGAACACAATGCCTCCATTGATGGATATGTGTGGGAGGGATACTATGGAGGAGACTAGGAGACATGATATCGTGCATGGGCATCATGTTATTTATGGTGTGGGACTGCTTAATCTTGATGCCTGCATGTGTATCTATACCATGGCCCACATTTTGTTCCAACGACTGCATAATCATGGGAGGTTGCTAGAAGGTGACTTTGTTGTGATGTGGGCCATCCGTTACAACATATGGATCAACTGGAGGAACTACATATGTGTATTATACAGACGACTGTAAGGAAGTGTTCATTTCCATATGCCTTCCTCATTCAAAGGATATTGACGTATTTTGTTGTTCCCATGGAGACTGAGTGTATGAAGATGATCAAGGGCTGGAACACAAAGTTCGGGAAGCATCTATTAGAGCAATGCAGGATCACAAAGGCGAGGGGTGTGGCAGTGGAAGACACAACCTGAGATTGAAGTCTCAGTGGTTGAGGAAGAAACACAGGTGGCTGAGGCTGAGATTGATGGTGGTGATGATGATGATGATGTTGATCATTCTGATGGTGCTGACGCTTCGAAGATGCTTTCTCCTGAGCGTGGATACACTCTTCATGATGTCATGACAGACACTCATGGCTTGTCACGAAGGTGGGATCACATGGAGTGTCGATTTAAGGGTCTGGAGGATAAGATTGTTCGCCTGGAGGTTGGACCATGGATGATTCTGCTGCTGGCGATGATGATAATGAGGAGACTAACTCAGATTAGGTTTTAGCTTTAGGATTTTTTTTATGTTTGTAGTGTTGTTTTAGGATGTTAATGTATTTTTAACTTTTATTAATGAAATGGATGTTTATTAATGTTCATTGGTGTTTCTTTTTCAAATTTTAGCATATTGTTATTAATGGATGCAAGTTTTGAATTTGATAAATTGGAACTATGGATTAATATGGCAAATTTAACCTAAAATAGGATGAGGACCCATAAATTGTCATATGTAGTCTAAATATAGTAGTACATGTGGAATGATTCAAGTTTGCATCATTCTTGTAGCTAAATGACACTATGGTATGTTAAAACCAATCTAATACTTGCCTTTGGTACATTTAATGGAATCATAATGCATATAGGTCTTATGAAACCACAAAGCCCCTCCCCAGGTCCCAAAGTATGAGTATATGACTATAAAAACTCATTTGAATGAAAAAATCTCATGGATAAAATTCTAAATGGCTCCATTTAGTGATGTAATCGATTACCTCATACTAGCATACTCGATTACATCAGTTATGATAGGCATGTGGAGGTTTCCAACAAAGATTGACATTTTAGACCGCCGATATGGGTCTTCGATGCCGATCAAATATTAGACATATACCCTACCTCTGTGTCACATGAATACATAGATTGATAAGAAACCATGACCAATCTTCCAAGTTCTCACTTAGAGGTACAATAACAAAGGCAATTGGCAGCATATATCCATATCCATCATGTGATGTCACAATCAAAAGAATCCCTCTATATTTTCCATACAGATGAGTGTCATCAACTTGAATTATTGTCTTACAGAATTTGAAGGCCTCAACACACTCGTGAAATGTCCAAAAAAACCTATGAAACATGACCTTATCATTAACAAGCCGATGATGGACAAAATAATCCTTTGTATCAAGTTTGAAAGCAAAACCCATAGAACACTGTAGCATGTATGTCAACCAATTGGGCAAGAAGGCGTATGATTTGTCTCAGTGACCAAATATCTTCATAATACCCTTCATTTTTGCCTTGCAAACCTTCCTATAGGATATTTTGTAACCTTACATATGTTGTATACTCTCTTGGATCAGAATTGGTCGAACAGAAGGATCTTCCTTTAATATACCTATCAAGTACAAAGAAGAATCAATACTTACATCAACAAATTTCACTAAATAAATAATATAAACATGCTAAAGTAATTGCAAACCATATAAGACATACCTATAATGGCTGAACATATAAACTTTGAATCCATCTGTATATGATCCTAGGAAAGAGTCTGGTTCAAGCAAGTGTGATCTTTACCCCATTTATGGAACACCCATTTATTTTCATTCTTGGGCATGATTTCCCCCACATACTATGGACAACCATCAGTATGGTTTCAACATTTCATCACAAATTTGTGTTCATCATTTTTTGCAATTATTGTTGTACGGTGGATCTTCATACAAAATAATTTTATAGCATATTGCATTTCAGACTTGGAATCGAACCCCTGTTGCACATATAATGGGTGCCCTAATTTTCAGGCACCATGTAACTCATCATCACCTTACAATGTCTCTTCATTAGAGTGCACCCAATTAATGTATGATAATGCTGGCACTACACCTAAACCATGATATTTTTATTACAAGCATTACAAGATAAATACGACATGATAAATAAAAAAAGAAATTTACTAACTTACCACACTATTAATTGGGTCAACATGAAGTGGAGACAACGCAGGGTACTCAGGTTTACTGGGTTCATGCCAGCATCAAAATCACCCTTCATGTCAGTATCCGATGAATCATCAAGTGGAATAACATTTTCAGGTTGTTATTCTTCATCACTGTTCATATCCTTCTTGTCTTCCTCTTCTTGTTCCCCTTATGTTATCCGACTTAACATTTGTGGAGGTGCAAATGAGCCAACAAATCTGTCTTCTTGACCAAAATATTCTTCAGTGCTTGTATGCATGGGTAAAAAAGAAGGCTAACCAGAATCAATTTTAGCATATACCTCAATAAAATTTTCTTTTTTCCTCTTAATATATGCAACTATGACACATCCACATCTTCATCATCATTGATTGGATTACTAATGTAGCACTCAGTTTAGTCCTGTACCTGACTATCAACCGAAAAATGCTTTCGTTGCCTTTGAGCCCCAATTTTTTTTATGAATTCTTCTCTTGAGTTCATTGTACGAAGTGCCACATTTGATTTGCATTATTTTATTTTGTCCTTCAAAGTGTGCACCATTGGGATCTTCAAATTGCCTACCATTGTGGTAGACAAATGCGAGATAAGTGTTGTAACTTGAGCTCATCTTTCACATGAAATTGGGATTAGGGTTTGGTTTGGGATTGGATTTTTGATAAAGATTTTGAATATATAAGTGTAATTAATGACAGATAAGGTTAAATGTTTAAGGATGGTGGGATGAAAGTTACGTTGATAGGTTGGAATATAAATGAGAAACAAGTGGGATTTTGGTGTAAATCATAGGTATCAGTAAAATGACGTCGAAACCTACTAATACAAAGTTCTTGGACTTGAAATAATTGATTACACGAGCCATGTAATCAAGTAACTGGCCCACGCGAAAAATACTAGATTACATGGCTCATGTAACAATTATTTTTTCCCGTCAACGTTCAAATAGAGATAGATTTGTGTATAATTTTAATAAAATGTTAAGTTTTTAAATAATTTATAAACAGGAGCAAGTAGTAATATTTATCTTATTCAGGACAAACTCATCAATTACCCCTTTTGTGAAGAACATAATTGTCCCATTTTATGCGGTTAAAATACAATATTTCCTAAATTGATAGAAGAAAAACAATACTAACAAAAAGTAATTGGATAAAGTTGAGATAACCAAGAGTAAATGGTTAATTTAGAGATTTGTATGCTCACTGAGTTATTTTTTTTTATATTATTTTAAATAATTGAACAAAATAATTATTTTTATCAAATCAGACGCCCGTTTCACCGTTTAATTGTTACTAGGACATTGGGTTGATGGCTACACACTTAGGAAAGTGGATATTTTTCTCTTAGTTGGAATTGGAAATCTAACGAAAATAATAATAATTAAGGCTTGATTCTTATTCTCGTTTTTAAGTTTCACTTGATGAACAGTTAGACATTTTCGGTTGATAATGACAATTGGGTCATATCGATGCCTTCTGTATGATAGTTGTGGTAAGTGGTAATTCCCTCTTTTATTTTAAAAAATATAATATAAATCATTAAAAATGTCCTTATCCAACATCTTAGGCTTTATTTGAGAGCTGGTTTTTGGAGGAGAAGGAACAGAAAGGGGGATTTTATTAATCTCTTCCCTTATTTGTGAGTTTAAAAAAAATAAAGGAAGAGAATTGGGGATATTTGCAAAATCCTTCTCACTCTTAAAATTAAAGTTCCCCCAATTTAAGGGGTTTAAGAGAGTAAATATTGAAAATTACTTATCTATCCTTAGCATTAAAATATAAAAATTACATAAATATGAATCACTTTAAAATGTTATGTTATTAGAAAAGTATCAAATACTGACATAATTTATCGACTAAAAATATTTCGCCCAAAATAGTGACGAACAAAAATCACATCACGTTGAAAATAGAGATGAAACAATATTTGGCCATAATCACTAACATAAACTTTTTCGGAAAAAACACATTTAAAATTCTTGATAAAATCCAAATTCTATTGAAACGTTGAACTGAAACATTTCTTTGAAATCTTTTGACAGAAAACAATTCCATAAAAAATTTTGTAGAAAATATTTCAGTCAAATTTTTTTATGGAAAATATTTCCATCAAAATTTTCAACGGAATACATTTCCAGTGAAAATTTTCGACGAAATTTTTTTTTGTAAAAAATTATGATAGAAAATTATTTTTGTCAAGATTCTTTATAGAATCTAAATTCAGTCAAAATATTTGATAAAAAAACAAATTCGTCAAAATTTTGGACGAAGAATATTTCCTTCTAAAATTTAAACGAAATACATTTACTTTGAAAAAATTTCGTAAAAAGTTTTGATGGAAAATATTTCATAAAAAAAATTAACGAAAAAGAATTCGTCAAAATTCTTTACAGAATTCAAATTTCATCAAACGTTTTCGATGAAAATATTTTCGTCATAATTTTTGATGAAATTTCTGTCCAAATTTTGGACGAAACACATTTCCATCAAAATATTTTGACGAAAAAAAGTTTGCGAAAATTTTTTCGATAAAAAATATTTCTATCCAAATTTTCAAAGAAACACATTTTCGTCAAAAAACTTCGACGAAAATTATTTTTCGTAAAAAAATTCGACGAAAACATTTCAACAAAAAAATATTCCGTCAAAATTCTTTACAGAATCTGAATTTCGTCGAAAATTTCGCAGAAACATTTCCCTTAAAATTTTTGAAAAAAATATTTTCGTTCGTTGAAATTTTCATTGAGACACATTCTCTTCGAAGATTTTGGACGTAAAATTTTTGAAGGAATTTTTTTCGTTGAAAATACTTAACAAATCATTTTCGTCAAAACTGTTGACGAAAGCTAAATTCCGTCAAAAAACTTTGACTGAAGATTTATTTTTGTAAAATGTTTCGTCGGATAAAACATCCATTGCCTTCGACGAAAAATATTTCGACGGAAAAATATATTTTTAACAGAATTTTTATCGTTTGCAACGTAGAATTCTCGTTGAAAATATGATCTTTTTTAGTAGTGTGAAAATTATATAAATAATTTTTTTTAGAAATTTTAAATTTAGTTTTTTTTGTAAAATTGTAAAAATATCTTATTAACCCTCATTTCTTTAGATCCCTTTCCTTCCCCTCCAAACTCTCAAACAAAATCTTAAGGTTTTGGATTGAAGTGAGTGCTAGGAGAACTTTGGTGACCACCACACATTATGATGGAATTAAGAAAATCACAATTAGAAATAATAGACGAGATGGAATGCTTTTTGACTGTTTGGGTTCAATGGGTGGATTAAGCTTGCGTACAGAGGTTGTGATCCTGATGATTTGATCTTCCTTGTATAATAATTCTTTTCAATCTTTTGGACAAGAAGCACATGTTGGGGCCCATTAACTGTCAGGATAATGTGATATTTTATGGTATAGCATCAAATCCAGTGTAAGAATAAAAGGGTATACATTGGACTCCATCGAAATAAATTTGATCACAACATGAATGTTTTTGGGATAGAACTGCCAAAGGCTTCAAGCTTCTAACATGATATCTAGCTGGGGTAGGATATGAACGGCATAAAAGGGGATATTCTTTAATAGTTTCCATTTTCAGAACTCAAAAGTGCGTCAAACCAACTAGTCGTGAGCCAACTTTTCATGCAAACTTCTAAAACTATACATCATATTAAAAACAAAACTAGCTACAAAGCTTTAAGGGTAATACTTTTCTTATGTAACATAAGAGAAGTATTATCTCCTACTCACACAACAAATAAGAGAGAGAAAAAAGTTGGAAGAGAAAGAAAAAAAATTTGTGGGACCCATTTGAAAAAATGTGAGTGTAGGAGATAATACTTCTCTTATGCCAAATAAGAAAAGTATTACCCAAGCTCTAAATGGGAAGGAGAAAGAGTGTTTAACATGCATATATAATATGAAGCAGTTTAATAAACTATGATGTTATATTTGTACAGTACTCGAATCAAGATCTTCTAGTTTGTTTTTAAATTGCACGGATCATAACCTTTAAAATTCATTTTCAGTTCGGTAAAATATTGATTTTTAAAGAATATGGTTAAGTGATTTTGAATATTGGTGAAATGTAAAGCTGGACTTCCAGTAGTTATTTTTACTACTATAGGGGGATTAACATTTTTGCTGTAAAATGAAAGTTTTTGTTTTCTATTTCTTATTTTTAAATAAGCTCAATTGAATTGAGTATATTACAAGGTAAAAAAGATATTCTATTTCAATATCACGAAATATGATTAGCCTCATCGCAGGTAAAGCTTTCAATAGGACAAAAAAATTCAGAATTTAACCACTTTATTTGGGGAACCGAACAAAATGTACAACACGTACTATTTCATAGTTATATTATAAAGAATTTAAAAATTTTAAAAGTTAGAATCATGGCCTCTCAATGTTTATTGAAGCGTAACATGTAAGTTTAGTAGCAATCTCATCCTAACTTAAATATACTTAAATCGTAGTGGGCAAGGTTGGATAAGTACAATGAGGAGGGTGCAATATGTAGGTTGATCTCTCGCATCTCTCATTTAAATTATTGTGCAAGTTACTAATAAATTTAATATTTATTTTAGATAAAAGTTACTATAAATTCATATTAAGTAGGATAATTTGTTTTTGGCAAAACATAACTTCTCCTTGCTAGTTTAACATACATCTTAAAGTTGTAATATTTTGTTATAAAAAAAAAAAAAAGTTGTAATATTTTCTTATAGGACAGATTGGGTTTTATCTCTAAATCTATGGTGCAGGTAGGGTCAAATTAAATGTTATTTGAAAGGGGCCAAGATAGGGTCGATTTTAGCAAAATCTCACTCCAGCAGGCTCCATTGCCAAGATGAGTGCCTTACTACGATTTTTATCAACATTCACTTTTGATTGTGGAATCTTATCTCTATCTTGATTTTCATGCTTATCTCTCATACAGAAGTTAGGATATCTTTATGGCAATTATTTCACAACACTAACCTTTGACTGATTAACCTCACCTAGAGAAACTTTTGACCGGTTACAATTATATTATAGCTAATGCCTATGATTGATACAATTTGTAATAATGGTATATGATGCAGTTACAGTGACCACCAAAACTGAGATATTACATGAGATGCATCCTGCAATTTAAGACTTGGTATTTTCATTAGTTTGTTGTATCAAATCTTGGGTTATTCTATATATCCTTTTCTGATGTTTAAAGAAGGGTTTGCTTTTTCTACCGTTAACGTTAACGTAGATAACTTATCTACAGTTAGCCCAAAACGATATTGTTTTGAGGCGGAAATTAAGTTATTTTTATAATTATAATTTATTTCAGTTATAATAGTATTTTTTATTATAACTTTTTAATTTTTCAACTCAAAATAATATCATTTTAGGAGTTAATATAAATAACTTATCTAGATTCACTTTACAAATATAAGAATATAGAGAACCGGCTGAATAAGATGAAGAATATGAGAGATTCAGTTAGCTTTAATTTCATTTTGGAATCTGTCCTTTATATTATTTTTTCCTTTCCAGCTATATATTCCTGATCAACAAACGAGATGTGGAGTTATATGATGGGTGATTCCTCTCCCAAGTCGCAACCGATTCTATTCTCAATAATTTACCTCGAATTTGTTGAACCAGACACTTTCATATATAAAAAAAAAAGGGTTTTATAAAAGTTATGTGGTAGGAAAAGTGTTTGTGTTATGTTATAGAGACTCGTTTTGCATGCTAGAGTTTTTTTTTTTACTGTGGACCTCACAAAATGTTGTGAGTGTAGGAAATTTTTTCTGATCATGTTAAATTATAGATGATAAACCCAAAAAGAAATCATAGAAACTGGATTGTTACCCTAAATTATGTTCTTGACGAAGCTAACAATCCTGATGCAACTGCGGGCAAATACAAAAAATAAATATAATAATAAACTCATAATACTGTAACAAATATAGATATTTAACCCGAACATTATTAAGATGTTGCACCCGATATGATGTAATTATCTAATGGGCCATTTATTTTGGGCCAAAACTTTTTGTTTGATCTGACTCGATAGTGTATAATTTCAAATACCTAATTTGAGAGGAGTGGAGCCCAAGTTTTACTGAAGCACTCAAGCTTATAAGATGGTGAAGCTTCCTTGTTTTGTTTCTTTCGCGCTTTTGTTACTAATGCTGACGAAATGTTATACCCATAATAACAAGGTTAATGACAAGGAAACCAAAACCAAACTACATTATGATTTGGTTTGGGTTTGGTTAACGTGGGATAAGGGGTGTGTGTGGCAAAAAATCATTTTTTTTATACCCAAAAATTATGCTTTTTTGAAAAGTCACTTTATCGTGAATGTTATTAAAAAATTATTCAGTAGGCTAAAATATTACAGGAATTTTATCCAAAAAAATGTAAAATTTTTCCAAAATCTTATATCAAATGTGGGTAAATATGATTACCACTAAAATTGTGAATGAAAGAATAACAGTTGCAATTTTTTTTTTTTTACTGGGTGCTACTGGAATGTGGTAGCTAGAGAAAATATAGCCCAATTTGGAGGGGAAATAGGAAGTCCAAGAATTTAGGAAAGAATTGAACACAGAGCATCACAAATTTTAGATTAACAAACTTAAGTTAAAAGCTAAGATTCTCCGCAGATTAGAAGCTAAAAATAGAAATCAATGATAACCATTTGTTTTACCAGAAAACATGGTATTCTTATATGGCATTTTAGAATAGAATTTGTACACAAAATAAAATTATGAGAAAATTAGATTTTCGGGAAAAAATTTAGAAACCTTATACCAAACGTGAGTAAATAGAATTGCGACCGTCACTTTCCCGGAAATCTCAAAAAAATTCTCCTACCAAACACTCCATAATAGTATTTATATTCTTTATATCTAAGCAAACATTAAGAATTAGAAATGCCGTTTCTTTCTCTCTTTTTTTTCTTTTTTTTTTTAGATTATCTCTCGATAATTCTATAGGTTCATATAGATTAATCCGGAGTTTGAAGTAGGTCTAGGATTAAGATTTTAAATTCCTCCCAAAGATAATACTAGAGAAGATCGAACACATGTCAACTCTCACGTGCCAACTGAACTATTATTTTTTGATAGAAGTGTCATTTTTTTTTATTAAATAATTTTTAATTATTTTAAAAAAATTTAAGTATCAAATATTTGTTTTCATTGAAAACTAATCTTAATTATAAAATGGAATATATTCATATTCATCCTAAGCATATGATTGGACCTTAATAGTAGGGAATGAAGAAGGCGTCCTCATCCTCGAGCAAATCTTGCAACCAGAATATATGATTGATATTCACAAAGCAATTATATATGGTCACTAACTGATGGCATATTCAAAAATGTCTTAAAAATAGGGAGCTAGAGTTAAATTTAACCACGATTTATTTTACATTTTGTTCTAACCCTCGCTTTGGTTTCTCACTAGCTCATTTCCATTGCATGATAAACATCTATGGTATCAAGATTATTCCTCTCTCTGTACAGCAATGTCCCACTATTATGGTGTAGTGTTTGTCCTTGCGAATTTACAATCGTAATATGTAATTACCGTTTGCTCCACCATATGTGTACCAAACACACTGTAAAATATTCCCTATATACAGAGGGCTCATGTCGCATGAATCTTATGATTCATTTTGCATTACTTCACTATTGTATTATATGGGTTTTAAAAGAGTTATGTTGTAGGAAAAGTGATTTTATAATATTATAGAGATTCGTTTTATATGCTGTAATTTTTTGTTTCAAAAGGTGCGAGCCCCACAAAATATTGTGTGTGTAAGAAATTTTTTGTGATCATGTTAAATGACAAATACAAACCTCCTATTATATATCAAATACAAATTCTTTTGGCAAAGTGATAAGAAGCCTGGCCCCTTAACCAAAGGTCTCGAGTTCGAGTCCTGGGAATGAAAAAAAAAAGGATTTGGGAGAACCGCCCCCAAAAAGATCCGACAATATTCAATGGAGATTAGTCTTCGGTTAGGGAGGAAGATATCTTTAAATTTATTAAAAAAAAGTGAAATACTTTATTATTTATTGTCCCACACTCCCACCACCATCAGTCACCTCGAAGTGAGAACAAATTCAATTAATAGACAACACTTTCCATCCATCTCCTCATAACACATTTTATATATCAATATTGGTGAGTTGCATACATTACTATATTATTATATGCGATTCTATTCTTTGGCAGTGTTTATCTTTAGAATTTTCATTACTATATATATCACATTATTATATAGACTAACCCAAATCAACTACAGTAAGTACTAACTCCTTTTTTTAAAGTTTAATTAGTATGTGGGCCAGTTATTTTTGTTAGTTAACGATGGTTGATTTCAATATGAACTATTATAAAAGAGATTCTCTCCTTTAGGTGTTAGATTAGGATATTTTCATGTTATTAACATAAAAATATCATACTATAAAAAATTATGAAAATACAAAAAATATAATTAATAGAATTAATCCATCAAACTATTCATGGTAATAGTAAAAGTTGAATAAAAACACGTCGAGTCTCTTCTCTCTCCATCGATCTTACTCTGTTATTGACGTAAACACTCGAAGTAATTATGTTTGATATAGTACTGAACTCATTGGAAAACGATTTATATTTGTATTGAATCAATTTTAAAAAAATTCTCAAGATTTTAATTGTTTTATTTTAAATTAAAATAATTCAAAAATGTTCAATTTTTTGTCTAATTCGTAACGATATTCTCTTTTTCTGTTCTCCCCTCTCCCCCAAGGCCAAGATTCAGATTGTATTTATAAACTAGAAAGAAAGAATCATGTTTTCTGAAAACATACTTGTTTTTTATTTCTGTTTGCATTTTTCAAGAAATGGATCGGAGTTCACATTTTGAAAACTATAATTCTGTGATGTACCCCCAAATAAAAACCATGCAGTGTAATTTATTGAACCAACCTAATTTGGAACACTTTACTCTTAAAACTAAGTACATGTTCACTAAAGTAAAATGGTTTTAACTATTTACAGGTTATTGGGGTAAATAAAGATCCACTGCTTTGCTATAATATTCTTAGTGAATGTTGTTATTCTCACAGGACATTTATAGTACTATATGAAGACATACGTTGGCCTATTGTTAGACAAAAAGTGTAGTTAGACTACAAGTCTAGTACTATATGTAATACCAACCAAAATAATTTTTTATTTTTTTGGTAATCTAAGGGGTTAACAATAACACCCCAAAGAGATCAATTCAATATAATCGTTCTGAAATTACAAGACAAAAGACAAATCAGCCCGATACAAAGGCCAAAGACCAAAATAACTTTTTATCCCATCTTCATATATGTTACACTGCTTTATATATATATATATATATATATATATATATATATATATATATATATATATATATATATATATGTGATTATGAAAACATTTTCTCATGTTGCATGAAAATTCAATTCTCATGTTTGTGACTCCTCGATTTGCGTGCAAAACTTTTCTTTTCTTTTTCATTTATTAAAAAAAAAGAAAAGAGAAGTTTTGCACGCAAATCGAAGGGTCACAAACATGAGAATTGAATTCTCATGCAATATGAGAAAATATTTTCCCTATTATATATATGTATAGTAACTAAACTAATATATGCTGAACCTTACGAAAACTTTTACACAAAACGTCGTACGAATGTAACAGAACGTGACATGTTCATGAATTATGTAAAGCAAAATTGTTTTCTTCCTTATCATACTTGATTCTGATCAGTCCATAAAATATTGTAACAGATTTCGTGAAAACCATATTGTGTGGAATTATTTTGTTGTCTTAAAATTTGCACCACACATACAGACGAAAAGTTTAAAGACTAGCGTAATTTAAAAAAGGCACATCAACTTAATTAGCTAATATTAATAATAAACACACATCTTACAAAATAAGTACAGTACTGGTTGGTGGATACAATATATATATATATATAAGTGCTCTTCATAACTTCACATATCAAAAGCATAACATAATAACATACATACCCTTATTATAGCAAGGTCACTCAGCTCTTCCACGTACACAGTATATATTGTACTAAGACAAACATAGATATATAATTAAGGAAGTACTGTAGTTAATCAAAGAGGCCATATCTTCAAGTTTTGAAGACTTGGAAGATCTTACCCCAACGGTTCTGTGGTTTAGTCTTGGAATAGTTCACAACCATAACTCCACCATATTCAAAAGCTGCATCTTTGCTATTGATAACTGGCTCTTCCTTGTTGTGAAGATCTTGGCTAGCCTGATACACCCAACGTCCCTTCCTCTGCCTAGTGAATCCCCCGTTAGAGGACTTTCTGATTGGTGCACCATAGAACTTGTCTATGATAGCAAAACCGTCATTCCCTATCTTAACAAGATCTGGTTGAGGTGCCATAAAAACTATGCGTGCCACACAAGTAGCTGTGGGAAGCAAATTGATTAATATCTGATTTTGTTGTTTCTTGATTGAAAATAGGTAATAGAGTGAGTGCCATTTATACACGAAGTAAATGTGGTTCTTTACCGAACAAGTGTCACATTTGGACCCACAAGTGTTTTATTATGCATTAAGTGATGCCCTTTGTGGAAATCTGGACACATAAAGCAGGCTAATTATATAAAAATTGTACAGATACCCATCGGGTGTATATTCTTGTGTATGATTACAAATATATATATGGTATAGTTTAACCTCTATTGCAGGAAGAGCAATGTTTCTAGCCGCTAGCCCTTATTTATTATAAAAGCAGTTAGGCGTGTAACGTTTTATTTATCGTGCAACTGAAAAGATGTGAGGGGTCGGAATGGGGGAAAAACAATTAGCAAGAGTGATCTGATCGATACTCCATTATTTAGAAAGAATATTTGTCCTGCCGTCCATCAAAAAAGAAAATTATTGAAAAGAAATATCACTAGGCATATAAATATAAACATATATAAACATATCACATCACAACTTAATCACTATACAAAGATATTTTTTCCTCTTAATTATCGCCTTTGCCAATAATAATCGGGATACATATTCATCGGTTGATTATTTAAGCTTACAAATACGACGGTTATATATATATATATATATATATGAGAAAAAAAATCATGCTGTTTGAGATATATTTATCTCTTGTCACCCCAAAATTAAATCGTTTTGTTTATTTATTTTCTTATATTAATTGATTCATTTTGAACGGTTATGATTTTCTTTTTCTCTCCCTTCCTTTATTACCGTTGATTCGTCTTTGTACGGTTATGATTTAGTAGTCGGAGTTAAAATTATCTCAAGCAGTTTGTATAATATCTCTCACAATGAGATTTAATTAATTGCATGTAATTAGGCAATTAATCTTGTATTAGTGGGTTAAATTAGGTAAAATATCTAATTAAATAAATTGGGATCACTTTCGAGATAAAAAAAATGCAGTCAATGAAAATTATGAGGTAAAAATGTGTGTAGGAAAAAGTACCCAAAATATCAAAGTAAAGTTAGAAATATTCTTAGAAAAATATTCGAGACCTTTGGATAAAATTTGAAAGAGAATGGAGTTAACTAGATAGATAAGCTTTTATCTGGTGAAACTCAAGACCCCTCCTTCATTTTTCTTCTTCTTCGAGAAAATTAGAGAGAGGAGAGGAGAATCCACTTCAAGCAAGAAACCCTAGCCCACACATCTTTCACCCAAATCAATCCATTCTAAAAGCAAACTCGCATCAAATTCCTTCCTCTTCAAAACCTACCACTTCTTGTTAGTTGGGAACCATTGTGGGAGGAGATCTTGGCTTGTTTGGGGGGCAAAAATCTTGAAGATTGGAGGAGTTTATAGGCATTTCCTTCAAGGGGAGTTTAGGAGATCAACATTCCTTGGTTGTGTGACCTTGTGTGATAAGTTTCCACTCCTCAAACTTTGTTTCAATGGAGATTGCTCGAGGTTGAAGATGATGAATAATAATTTTGTGAGTTTTATGAGTTTGAGTCAGATTGAAGCTAAATTCCTTTGGAAAAGTTTCTTAATATGATGAATAAATGGTAAAAATTAACTTAGATAGTCTTTTGATTATACTATGAAAATTGCAAGAATATATGCTTGGTTGTGGATTTTCTTGCATCTGAAAACAATTGTTTGGTTGGATATTGATTGTGTCCAAGTGATTGCTAGGATTAAGGTAATTAGACCATCCTCGAGTGACCAACCATTGGAGGAAGATATGGAGCTTGATTGGCCCACTTGAATTGGTGAGTTTAAGCCTAGTGTATGGCAATTGGTTGTTTTGTGGTTGGTGAATATATTGAAATTCATTAGATTGACTTGATAGATTGTCTAGTACCTTGATGTGGGTATTGATTATAAAGCTTGATTGTTTGAGTTGGTGAAGAACAAAGGTTGAAATTGGAAGCAATTGAGGTAAGCCTTCGGACCTTGGGAATTGATCCCTTAATTGTTCCACCAAGCCCTGAAAGGGTAATGGTTGTTGATAGTGTATGTAAATGCAATAAAGTAGTTTAATGCTTTGTTATACGTATGTGTATGCACTGGGTGTGGCATAGTATGATGTTTCCCTATGTTTTGTATATTGCATGATGATGCGTAATTCATACTTAGTAGTTTAGCTCGCCAGTAGGACTATTTTGCATCTGAGTATCCTTAGGACAGCATGAGAGCTCGAGGGATGTCTCCTGTAGTTGTTTTTACACACTGCATGAATATGTACTTACTGCATTATTTACTTATTATTCCTATTATATTGTGAGTGAACTATGGGGTAGAGAAATGCTCCAAGGACCTCTAGTTTAGTGAGGTATACAAGTGGCTATACTTGGACTATATTGATATATGAGAATGTTGCATTATTTTGGTTATGCATGTCATTTAGTAGTTCCATGTATAGGATTCACATTTGAAAGTCATTTGATATATGCTCATTATGTTTTATTTTGGTGGACTTAGCCTATGCTCATTTCCTTTTGTGTCTCTTTTGTTGATGGGAGCCAAGGATATTGTGTAACATTGTACTTATTGTATATATGATGGAAGGGCATGGGTGCCTATTTTGATAAATGTATGTCTTAAAATAGCTAAGAATCATGTATTGAAGTGATGATATAATGTCTATTAGGTAAAAGAAAACCTTCAGGGTTGAGAGTCGACATAAATATAAGAATATCATATCTTGTTGTCCATTTTTCATATCCTATAGGATATATTTGGACCTTTGCGTCTTAAAGGAAGTTATAGTTTTTTTTCTTAGCTTTCCAACGAGACCAAAATTGCGTCAATCGAATTAGTATAACTCAAATTATGGGTAAAATACCAAAGTAGATTGAACTGCACTATTTTGGTGTCAATCTCCAGACCTGTGGCGCTAACCGCGCCAACATACAAGTGAAAAAAGTATTCTTGGCGCTGTTCGCACCAGGTTGGCACTGTTCGCACCGGAAATCTGGAAATTCTCTGCCTCCTGGCGCTAATCGTGCCGGGCCTTGTGGGTTCAACATTTTTTTCTTAGAAAATTTATAACTTGAGCTACGGTGCTCCGAATTAAGCCCGGTTTGAACCCATGTATAGCTACTGAAGAGATATATAACATATTGGGTGATGAGGACCATAAAAGTAATATAAAATTCCTTAAGTGAATAAAAGTGAAGGTGTTTAATGTTGAATAACAATAAAAATGAGTTCTTAAGCCTTGTTGATCTAAGAGGACTACATAGCACACTATGGTAGCAACGTATGGTCTAAATAAGACTTACATTAGGTTTTCCACACATATTTTAGGTTATGGTAACAGTTATTGGAATTGTTTTAATTGTGCAATTGATTTTAAACATAAACGTTTATATATAAAAAAGAAAAAATTTATCCGTATTTTAATTCAACTGTTGTGATTGTAACTGCACTTGATCCCATACGTAATGTTAAAAACTCGATTCTAGAATGGGGTGTTACAGTTTGAGAAATAGTGAGCCAGCAAACAAATATATATATATGGCCTATAGCATATATTAATTAATTGGGAATCAAATATATTAATTAATTATTAATTCCTAATAAATGATAACCATTAATTGACAGAAATCAACGATTAGGATTTGGTGTCAAATTTCAAACTTTAATACCAGTGTCAAATGATCATATCCCATATATATATATATATATATATATATATATATATATATATATATATATATATATATATATATATATATAGGAAAAGTGATTTTTCTATCACACGAGAAATTTTATCCTTGGAATTGCAGGAGATAGAGTTATCTTCTGTTATAGGAGAAACTTTTATTCCTTTTTTGTCACACGAGATAATTTTACCTCCACAATCCAAAACGACGTAGTTTTGGAATTGCAGGAGATAGAGTTATCTTCTGTGATATGAGAAACGTTAATCCTATATATATATATATATATATATATATATATATATATATATATGAGTTCATCATTTTTCATGTCATATGACATAAAGTTATATCATGTCACCCCAAAACTATGTCATTTTGGGAGTTAGGGGAATTAATGAAGGGTATTTTGATAAAATTCATACAATAAATAAATAAACAAAATACTAAAACACCCTATATTAATTCCCCTAACTCCTAAAGGGACATAGTTTTGGGATGACAATTCTCCAGCAACTTCAGTTAAGCTTATCTCAAGCCACCCCTTATAACTATATATTAAAGGTACTACATAGCTATAAGTGTGTGGCTTGAGATAAGCTTATCTCAAGTGTTTAAAGAAATATTTTTTCCATATATATGTGTGTGTATATATATATCTATATATATACTCTTCATCCAAGTCGTTGATTTCTGTCCGTTTAACGATTGTAGTTTATTTTAAATTAATAATTAATAAATAGGTATAACTCCATCAAATTGATGAAAATCAACTGCTGAGATGATTAAAGGTTACTATAAGTTTTAGAGTTAGTGGTATTTATGAAGGAGATAGTTGTAGTATTGTACATTATGAGTAAGTTCAAAGAAGTGGTGTGTGTGTGTACAGTGACAATAAGGAGGCTAGGGTTTCAGGGAGCATACATGTGAGGAGAAACTTTCTTTTCATATAATGATTCTTACACGAGAATTGGCTAGGCCCAATTCATTTGGCCAATCTTTAGGACCATCTTATGGGTTGGTAACAATATAAAGAAAGAGAGAAAGAGAAAGAGAAGGATGATAAGTGTCAAAGACACTATGTTTTAATGTTAAAAATGGTTCAAATAATAATTAATGTGATTAAAAATATGGTGTTAATTAATAAAATCTTAAAGAATATTAAAATGCCAACAAATAGATAAGATTCTAATATTTATTGTTGTTTCACACTAGAAGACCAAACTACTACTAATCTGATAATGCGATAAGAAGGAGAAGTTGGCATCAGCCGAAGTAAATAGAAAATAAAGATTTTTAAAAGAATCGGTTTAACTCGCTCAACTTCTCGCAACAGCGAGCAAGTGAGCGAGACGTCCAATTAAGCCCGCTCTTCAGCTCGCAACAGTGAGGAAGACAGCAAGCAGCTCGCACTTCAGCTCGCAATAGCGAACACAACAACGAGTAGGAGAAAAGAGCTCGCTTCAGCGAGTTGGCCCAAAAATTCAAAGCCCAATTATGAGCCTTTAAATACAGACGCGACGAAGCCTTCGAGACACATTCAGAAGACGAAAGAAAGGCGAACGTGGATCCAATGTGAATCCTAGTTATTGTTTGATTTAATTTCTTTAATAAATTATTTCAGTATTTGTGTTTTACCTTGCATGAATTTCTATGTCCTTGTATGAACTGATCACTCTTATAGGGATTTGAGGGTTATGGCTCGCAATAGACATATTGAGATTTTAGTCCTGACAGGGGTAAAATACCAATTCTTGCATGATCTAGACATAGGCTTGCTTGAGTTGTAGACTTCATAATTCATCATGTTTAATGCTTATTCTAAGAGGAACTACTAAGATATTGAGATTCTAATTAGAGTAAAGGGTTAAAGCCACTAAGACACTATGATTTAACCAACTAATTTTTAGAAGATGAATTGTCTGAAATATCTCACATAATTTAATATTGAAATTAATTTAAATTACTCTAGGAGGATCTGAGGTGAAATAATTCCTAACTGCAACTTTTGTTTTTGATATTTTAAAGTTAATTCTCAATTCTTGTGTTCTTGATATTCTTGTTATTTAATCCAATTAATTTTAGTTTCAATTTAAATTCAAAAATTATTCTCAACAATGAATTCGAGTTTTTCAGATTAATGGGAATAGTTATAATAGTACTTGGCGCATTAATCCTCGCGGGATTGATATTCTTATTCACTATTTTATTACTTAAAGCAATCGGTATACTTAGCGTAATCGCAACAAAGGGAGAGGGAGATAAGACTTCTTAATTTTACACCAAAGTCAAAAGACTCTTCCCATATATATATATATATATATATATATATATATATATATATATATATATATAATCGCAACATGATTATTTCTAAATTTTACCTTTTTATATAAACAAATATAATACTTTGTAGGACGCCATGTGAATGACATACTATAAAATTGGCATGCCCACGTGTACAAGACTAGTCCAACTTAATTTTTTTTTTTTTTTTTAACATTTTTTTGGAAAATATGTTTTCTCCCTATTCCTCAATGAGCGGATGCCTTAATTTTTTTTTTTTTTTTATATACACGAATATATTTTAAGACAAAGAAAGAAATTAACAATCACCCCAAAGGCGATGAGTGGCTGAAGAGTCAGCAAGGCCTTAACTTTTTTATTTAATTTAAAATATATTATAATTTTAATGTATCAAAATTTAAAAACAAATACATATTTAGTATTTACTTGTTTATTTTAGAAATAATTTTACTTCATTTTTTTTATTTTTTTTGTATAACCCAGAGGTATTTTACTTCATTTTTAAGCGCTAATAAGATATGTCTTAAATTTGAATTTTAACTCAGATCGATTGCACAAAATTTATTGTTGTTTTTTTTTTTAATTAGATACTTTGAGTCAGGAAATTTTTTACTACCAAAGTGATGTCTAAGTGATCTCGAAAGATTAGAAATGGAGTGCGCTTTCACTTTTAAATATTGTATTATAGTATTCAGTATAAGATGGCTCATCATGTACTTTAAAAGATTACTTGGCTAAGAAGTTGCATGCCAACTCAAACTTGAGTACGTAGCCAACGCTAATAGAAGAGTAATTTGACTTAATATATAGTTGATTTACACAGACAATGGGCATTAGAAAACAACAAAAAAGAGAACTCCAAATTAATAATAGTAGACATTACAGTTTCCCTATAACTTTCGAGTTAAGGATATTACATAAGATAAAACAAACACAGAACACCTTAATATATTATACAAGAGTGGCCATTATAAGACACACTTAAAGCTAAAACACTGATAATAATATCTAAATCAAAATGCTTGAGGTTTAAATGATCTACCCATACGAGTTTGTGGTTTTCCCATGGGGTAACTCACAATCATTATTCCACCATAACGAGCAGCTACCTCTCTGCTATTCATGGCTGGCTCTTCCATCTCATCGTTTGGAACTTGAGCCACCCAACGTCCTTGTCTTGCAGGGAATACCCCATTGACTATGGGCCTTCGTGGAGCAGGCGCACTAAAAAAATTTTCTATCAGATAAAAGCCTTCTGAACCGATCTCTCTGAGATCCGTAGGAGGTGCCATAGATTCTAAATAAAACAGTACAAGAGAAACTAGTTTATATGGTAAACCGATGTTCTTTGTGTGTGTGTGTTATCTTGTTTCTTGCTTTGAAACAAGAAGCCCAAACCCCTTTTATATAGATATGAAAGTGGTTCTTAATTTAGCGTAAAGAATCGTTTCAACTCAAAAGTATTGGATGTCAAAATCTTCTTAATGGTTTATATTTTTAATAGTTTAATCATTTGAAGCGTGAATATTATAAAGGCTCAATTTTTGATTTATCTTATGCTTATTTTAATTTCAATTGAAAGTGGCTCCGGTAAAGATTGAACTCGTAATTTTGTGGTCAAGAAAATTCTCATATATAGTAAAAAAGTGATTCAACCCAAAGCAACAATGCAGCACTTATATGTGCAGTGGAACTTCAATATTTTTTCGTAAGAAACAATTCAATATTTTTAAAAAAATCGACAATATTCATTTATTTATTAATAAATTATGATATAAAAAATTAATTTAATCCAAAAGTTTAAATTATGAGTATCACATTAATAATTTTATATTATATTTTTATGGATTAAAAGCTTATATGATCATCAACAATCATCATAGAGATCATAATTTGGGCTTCTTCTTATTTAATTACTAGTCTTGATTAATGAACGGAATATGTTCAACAATGTCGGAAAGTTGGATAGGAAGTGAAGGTTCTCGTCAAGCACATCATGATCTTCTGGGTTTTATTCAGGCTTAAAGCAGTCTTAAAGGCAGAAAAAGAAAAAAATAATGGAAGTGGGACGGTGAATCTTATTCCTTCTCATTTCTCTCTATCTCTCTCTCTTATTTTCTTTTTAGCTTTGAATAATTCCTTTTCATTTTTAAGTTGTGGAGGAAAGTATAATTCTTTTTGTTGATTCCATATACCACGTTCGCACCACGGGGCTTCAGTTTTGCATTTTAACTTAATAGATTTCTAGTTGTTACTAGAAAATTTTCATAGTTATTACTCATGCTTCCCTTGTTTATCAGTAGATTACCAAATCCAAATGAATTATAGTGAACTTTTTTTTTTTTAGTTGGTAATTTTTTTTTATCTATTTGATGACATGAATAGATATAGATTGTTTTCTTATCATAAATCTCACTTATTATAATAATAATAATTAATAATAATAATAAATTTGCTTGCTTGAAGGGCCGGCTGAGGAAGTTTGCCCTGGTGTGTATCCAAAAAAAAAAATATAGATTGTTTTCTTTTAATAATAATAATAAAATTATGTCAAATATTATTGTATTAAAAAAGAAAGTCATTAAGCCATTAGGATATTAAGATTGATCCAGTGATGAAAGATTTGGGTAGGTTGTATTAGGTGATTTATTCAATTTCCACTTCTATTAAAAAAAATAGTCTTTCGATGGGGACTACCGGACTAGTATATCCGATTCTTCAGCATTATTCTCTAGCTTTCTCCCTTCAAACATCTAAGAAAAAGTTCAGCGTGCATACCACTTTAGCTAACTGATTAATCCCTCAAACTAGCTATTTGTATTAAACACAAGATTTCTTCTATCCTCTCCAAATCTTAACTCTCTTACTTACGTAAACACCATGACGCGCATATATAGTTATCATGTATGTGTATGATATAGTTTGAAAGGAATATGGAGAAAAAAGAAAAAAAGAAATTCTAGTAAGTACTAGCTAGGGTACTAATAGCGGCATCCCTAGCTAATGTGGATTTACAAATTAAAGATGCAAATTTTACTCAAAGGGATAATGGCATGAAATCTAAAATTTATATAGCAGCTAGCATCATAGATTCATAATGCCGTGTAATGGTCTCCAACCACTTTCTTTGGGTCATGGGTGGCCAGTGCCTAAGTCAGAATTTTTTTTTTTGTTTATACTTGACAAGGGAGTGGGATATTCACGCGATAATTAGAAAATCTATTTTTTATATATATACATAGAAGAATTGAAGATACAACTTATTACGTAATTACTCACATCACTCACCACTAGGCTAACTAGTGCTTGAAAATTCATTTTGTAGTTAGTGTTATATATATATATATATATATATATATATATATATATATATATATATGAGAAAAATGTGTGTCATTTTAAAGAAAGTAAAGTTGTGTCATTTTTAAGAGAGAGAAAGAGATAGATAAATGAAAAGATAGTTGACAAAAAAAATAAAAGTATAGGTTCCACTTCTTTGTGAAAGTGAAATAATATAAGTTGTGTCATTTAAAATGGTGTCACATGTTTACAAATCAGAGCCGTTGATCTTTTTTGATCTAAAGACTATAAGATGAGGTGTCAAATTTCAAATTTGACAGCGGTGTCAAAGGATCTCACCTCATATTTATATTACTGTTACATTTGCATGTCTATATAGCTAGGGAAATATTTTGGGCTTAATTGGATAGATCACTCTGTAACTAAGTCCTATTCTTTTATTTATCAAAAATAAAAATAAAAAATTAAGTCCTATTCTTTTTTCATTATACTTCATCCACAGCTTTCAAAGTTTGAATTTAAACTAGTGTGATATGGAAACGTTTCGCTATTTGTAAGCGTGCTAGAAACGTTTTAGGTTCTCTAAGTAAGAGCGTAACTCTGTTTGAGGGATCATGGTCATTACCAAATCCAAAGTCGTCTTCTTTTTTTTGGGTAAAAAGTTTTAAGAGTTTGAGAGGTTAGCTCATTCCAAGTCAGTCAAGAATTAAATTGATAAATTGGTTTTTAATATTTTTGGTTCAAAAAGTTGTAAGAAAAGGTAAGATTATTTTATTTTAAAATCGAGGCTTGCCAAAAGCCTCAGGTTACAAAAGAATCGGATGTAAAACTTTTTTTTGTGGGTGATGTTCGATCCTGCCGGTTCAATACCATTTTCTTTAACTAATTAACTTGGAGATATTTTATAGTTACAGAATTGTTGTGAGAATATTGGTGGAAGATGTTTTTTGTTTCCTAGGATAAGAAAATTAGTAGCTAGTTTGAGCAACAACGAAATAGTAATGGGATAAATAGTATGCAACAGGTGAAGATTCAGTGTGAAATAATGAGCCTTGAGGCGGGATAATAGAATTTAGGGGTATAAATGGATCAAGCGGCCTATCAGAAACCTATGGCCCAACTTACATTTGGCCTATCATATTTAGTAAAATAGTATAGGATCAAGCTTTTTAAAAAAACTTTCTAGAAAACATGTCATAGGCTTTCTTTTATAAAGGCCAACCTATAAATCTACCGACGTTCCTAATTCATATTATTTATTTAAAATAAAATAAATAAATTTATTATTTAATAATAAATTATTTTTATTTTAATTACTTGTAATTTTTGAATGCCTAATAGCCTTAATTAAATATGCCAACAGGCCAAGGCCAAACCTTTTGTTTTTGAATATAGTCCAAAATAAACTTATAATTTGGACCTACACAAGGCTAATAACAGGCCAGGCAAATCCTAAAATATTTTACATAGAATTAGCTAGAGGTGGCAAAGTGAGTGCTCCGCCCCGTCCCGCCCTATCCGGCCATCAACCCGCCAAAAAATAATTCAGCCCGCCCCCGCCCCGCTTTTGAAAATTGGATGAAAAATTCGGCTCACCTTGCCTTGTTTGGCCGGTTGGGCGGGTTGGCTGGTCAGCCCAAACCTATTTTACATTGACCCGCCATCAACCCGCCAAAAAATAAGCCCACCCCGTCCCGCTTTTGAAATGGGTTAAAAACTCAGCTCACCCCACCCAGTTTAGTGGGTGGGGTGAGTTGGCCCGCTGAGCCGAGTCAATTTTGTCGTATCTAGACCTAATTTTTTTTTTTTTTGGAATACTATCTCTTTTTTTGGAATACCTAGACCTAATTTATTTAAACAAAAGCCTACTCTGACATAGCCCATTTATATCCCTACCACCGAAATATTTTATATGCTTCAGGATCACTGAATCTTTTTGTGCTCCCTCTCACCGTATTAATTTTTTCTTTTCCTTTTTATCCCTATCATTTTCCCTCTTTTCTAATATTACCCTCCTATTTATACTAAAGGACCACCTAAAAATAGTGATCCTGGTCCACCATAAATAATCTCCCCTACCACGGTCAACATTTTTTAATCTGGAGAGTTCAATTTTACTGCAATTTTTCACCACATATTTTTCCTTAACCCCCAAAGTCATTTTAGAATAGTCAACAAAATCTTATATTATTTAATTCTTGATAAATCTAGAAATGTGCAGCATATTCTACTACTCCTCGATGCGCATTTTGGTATCTTCGATAATGTCTTTTAGTGATTCGAACTTTAATCTTGGTAGTGCCTTCCTGAAAATATCTACTAATTATTCTTCAGTGTTGCAATGATTAAGCTTTGTTTCTTGGTTTGCTTTTGCTTCCCTAATGAAGTGATACTTGATGCTATGAAACACCATATTCTTTGCTAGCTGTTGCTATATCTACTTTGCTATCATAGAAAATCGTCAGATCTTTTGATAATTTAAAACCTTAATTTTGGATAACTATTTATTTATTTCGGATTTGAAATTGAATTTTTTCTATTAAAAGTTTGTGTAAATTTAATTTCACAGTATAATTTGATTTCTCAATTTGAGTGAGAAGTTTATCTTATTTTATTTGTTCCGGCACATTATTTTCAATGGTCTTTAGTACCTGTATCCTATACAGTGGCGGACGCACTCGGTAGCAAATGTCCGCACTTGCGGACATAAATATTGTGACTTTTGTTTTGTTTTGTTTTGTTTTTTTTCTTTTGCAGGTTTTTATTTATTACTTGGTTCAATTTATGTGTAAATATCTTTTTAAGTCCTTAATAAAAAATACATCCCCATTTTATTTTCTTATAAAAAAATTAGTTTCGAGATTTCTAAGAAATTCAAAGTAGATCAATTTAATTAAAATCATGAACCTTCATAAATTCAAAAAAGACTCACATTAGTCACTCAAAAGGACTAAAATGTGTCCACTTTGAATTTCGTAAGAACAAGGTCACTGATCTTTTTTTGTAAGGGACTAGATTTTTTGTTAGTAACCAAAAAGAGTATTTACTCTTATATTAGTTAGCAACGTAGCAATGTAAAAAGATGATTAAAACAACATAGCAACGCAAATTGATTAGAGAGAAATCTTATTCTTTCTCCTCTGTCACTTACCCATTCTCATGCTCTCTTCATCCTTTATTTCCTTTTTCATTTTATAAAAAGAGATGATTGATTGCACGTCTGACATTTTCAAACAAGTTAATCTCTAAAGATGAGACCTTCACTATGATTTCGCTTGTCTTCTGTACCGTAGTGTTGACTTTTTTATTCACCACTATAAAATAGAATGATGATGTATGGATGTACTGGAATATATTCTCATATTTATTTTGGAGAATTTGTAAGATTTAGAAGGAAAAATGATTGGTCAAACTATTATCTGTATCTTGTTATGGAAGCAACTAGATTATGAGCGAGTTCATAATCTTGTACATAAAGCGTTAATCTAAACTATTTTTATAAAAAAAAAATTCGAGAGCGATGCCCCCGAACCTCATCACTAAATGTGCGGACATAAACAATTTTTCCTGGGTCCGCCACTGATCCTATACTCCATTGAATCTATAATGTTGAATAAAAAGGATGATGAACAAAAGCATTTACCAAAAAAAAAGGAAAGTTTCAAATGAAACATAACTTTGATCTTTTACATTCGGGACAAATTACCTTAAACAAGAAACATGATTTAGTTAAAAAAAATTGGATTGAAAGTTCTGTAGTCTTTGTATTAAAAATTACATGTAAGTCATATCTGGAAGATAAAATGACCGAGCATTGTACAGGCACAGTTGGTTAAGGATTAGGTTCATACCCCACAATGGTGTGAATTCGAATCTCGCTGGCCGATGTGAGGATCTTATTGGTGGGTGATCTATAATCCCCCTTCTCTAAAAATCCTGAAAGAGGCTTGAGTATCTATCCTAATCCTGGGGGATATCGGTGTCTAACCCTACCTAAAAAAATCTCATACTTTATGCTCTTGCTGCTTGATTGTATGCACTTTAGCCTAATAAGTTTACATTTTATGTTGTCTTACTCGTTTTTACTCTTATTTATCTGCTTCTTTACATAATTAGATCTACATTATAAATGAGTGGTGTCAGAACTTGGATAGATATTATTTTTAATCTTAATAAAAAGACCGAAATGAACTTCGGGGATTGATGATTTTTACACAATAGCTTGGGAAGTGGCTGAAATGAGAACACAGGCTAGTAGTTAAGAGGTATTTTCCATGCATTCACTTAAGACTTGATTCGTAACACACAAACTATAAAGGATACTTATTAAACTAGTAAATTACATATGCTTCCTAAGCTACAGAAGACCTTGATTTATGTATAGATGCAGGTCTTCGAGCTCTACATACATACCATATATTAAGAGTAACCCACATGAAACAGAGACTATAAGATAAGCCAACGATAACATTCAAGTGAAAGTGCTTAAAGCTTGATGGGCCTACCCCAACGATTTTGGGCTTTTCCCTTAGGGTAATTTACAACCCCTTTCTCAATATTATTCATAGCAGGCTCTTCCATCACACCGTTAGGCACCTGACGAACCACGCAATAACGTTCTCGTCGCCCAGCTGGGAATGAATCATTGACAGTGTTCCTTCTCTGTGGACCATAGAACTTGTCTATCAAAGCAAAGCCTTCTAAACCAATATTTCTGAGATCTGCCATGGATGTAGAATGGAGCTGTAACTAACAGAATATATCAAATTAGTTGCTAGCTAGTTGGGTTGTGTGGTTTTTTTGCTTCAGAGGAAGAGACCCAAAGTGCCCTTTTATAGAAAGCAGAAGTAGCTCCTTTTTTACAAGCTTCATCTATAGCTTTACATGTGGTGCAAGGAAGAATATTTAAAAGAACCTTATCTAGGCATGTGCATGGCCCAGCAATTAATTAATAAAGTTACTTTATCCATAGACTCAGGAAATTGGGTGAATCTAATTCCCACCTTTATATGTTGTAACTGAGCTCAAAGAAAGTATATTTTTGATATCAGGGAATTCAGCAGATACGAGAGCATGTTGGATCCTTTTCTGTATTAATTTTTGGAGGAATTTAAAGTCTCAATTCCAAGACTGATCGTGAATCGAACTAGTCGCAAAACGATGAACCGGTTAGAATGTCTAAAACAAAAGTATATATTTTTTTAATTCAATATATACCATTTTGGTACTATGAATTGTGCAATATATAATACATGTTTCGCACTTTCGCTAACAAAAAAGAAAATTTAAATAGCCACTGATATCATTTAAGTTAATAAACCAAAAAGCATAACTAAAATTCATCAATTATGAAACAAAAGAATACACGCCAAAGCAAGAATTTCCTTAAATCTCACTCTATCTTGGCTAGCAATAGTTTATCTACTACAGAATGCTTATAGGGGATGATTCCAATATAATACTTTCAGATCAACAAATCCAAATAAAATATATCATATATATATTGGTCTGATCATGTTTCTTTTTCTTTTCTTTTTTCTTTGAAATAGTTGATTTAATTCATAATGGATTGGTATATTTCTCCAATCCTTCCATGGTTATCCTTTTTCACCAAGACCTAACTAATCCAATGTTACATGAGAATTCAATTCTTATGTTGTGACTCAATTAGTGGTAGATCCCATATTTATTAAAAAAAGAAAAAGAAAAGAAAAACTTTACACACAAATCGAAAGGTCACAAACATGAGAATTATTCTGATGCAATATGAAAAAATGTTTTCCCATAAAAATAAACTCCCGCTGGTGTATCTGATTCTGCAATATTATATGTCCTAATTTTCTAAGTTAAAAACTTCTTAACTAAGCATGTTGGAAAATGCCTCACCTCTTTAGATAACGGATTGATTGTCATTATTACCTCATACAAAGTATTCAGTTATGGACAGTCTCAGCTAAAGTGTCAAACACAAGATCTCTTCTACCTTCTTATATCTTACGTTTTCTTGCTTCCGTAAACTCCATGACGTAGTTATGTGTGACATAGTTTGAAAGGAATATAGATAGGACAAGAACAAGAAAAAAACAATTCTAATTACTAAAGTATTAATAATAGTAAAAATTTAATTCAACTCAGAAATTTAAATTTTTATGTGAAAGTATTGTAAATATTAGGTTTATTTATTTGTTGTAAATATTAGAAATTAATTTTTTATAAATTTATTTGTATTTATTTAGAATCCTCTAGAAGGATCTAGATTTCTCTAGTTTTTTTTTTATTATTCTTTTTGGGTTTGGCCCATTAGGTTTTTCTGTACTCTATATATAGAGAACTCTTGTACAGTTTTATTTACAATTCAATATATGATTTCAAATACCTTTTTCAAGTTGGTATCAGAGCTCTCGATCCTGAGGGCTCTTCTTTCGCAACTACCGCCTTTAGAGCGGAATCCTATTTGTTAGCCTCTCGCCGCCACTAGCCGCCATCGGAAAAAAATTTCGGGGACCTTTTGGACCAAGAGGACCACTGTTTGACTCCATTTTTCCAGATCTATCACTCTACGGACGTTTCAAGCAGTGGGTCTTTGATCTCGTCATAAAAATCGGATCTTTTTGGCCACACGAGCCTCCTTTGATCAGATCTAATTTTTTTATTGTTGTTTGGGACGTTCAGAGACCTCTACTTGTCATAAAAAGTTTTCTGATCTTCTCCTCATCCTCTTTCTGGATCTGTGCTCACCTCTTTGATCGGAGGTCATTTGATATTCTGTTTGGTTGATTTTATCGCTGGTTGTTAACTTTTTTTAATTGAAGAATGGCCGAGCATGATAGTTCTTTGATCTTATCTGGTAAGAGCACACGTTCTACATCTCTTCTTGCTTCTTGCACTGATTTTAAAACCTCATGGATTTTGGATTCTGGTGCAACTGATCATATGGCTTGTTGTACTGAGTTGTTTTGTTCTTATCATCCTATTGTTGGTAGTCATACTATATCCGTAGCTGATGGATCCCGTAAATCAATTATTGGTTCTGGTAACATTCAAATTCAACCTTCCTTGTTTCTTAAAAATGTTCTTTGTGTTCCTCAGCTTTCTACCAATCTTATCTCCACTCAAAAACTTACAACCGATTTGAATTGTTCTATCACATTTTTTTCTTCTCATTGTGTTATTCAGGATCTTACCACGAAGAAGACAATTGGAGTTGCTAATGAACAGGATGGGTTATATCATCTCCTTCCAGACCATGCTGGCAAAAATCAGTTATTAATGACACGTCATCTTCTACTGCAGAGTCTATGATTTGGCTCCATCACAAGCGTCTGGGTCATCCACCATTTAGTCTTTTGAAGTCTATGTTCCCTTCTCTGTTTCTCAATAAGTCGGTTGAGACCTTTCATTGTGATATTTGTGAATTTGCAAAACACCATCGAGTGTCATTTCCTTCTAGCACTATTAAAAGCAGGGAACCTTTTTCTCTTATCCATTCAGATGTTTGGGGCCCTTCTAAAGTGCACAGTGTTTCAGGTTCAAGGTGGTTTGTTTCTTTTATTGACGATTGTACTTGGGTAACATGGATATACTTGATGAAAGAAAAGTCTGAAGTACCAGAAATATTTATTCGGTTTCATCACATGATTGAGACTCAGTTTGGTAAGGGTATTAAAAGACTCAGATCTGATAGTGTACTGAGTACGTTAATCAACGCCTGTCACAATTCATTTCAGACAGAGGTATGATTCATGAGCTCACATGTATTGATACCTCTCAACAAAACGGGGTTGCTGAAAGGAAAAATCGTCACCTCCTTGAAGTTGCTAGAGCACTACTTTTCCAGACATCTATTCCTAGTTCTTATTGGGGAGAAGCAGTGTTAGCTGCAACTTTTTTGATCAACCGTTTACCTTCACGGGTCCTTAACAATATCCTTCCTATTCATTCCATGATCAACTCCTGCATTTGCACAAAAGTTTTGTTTCAACACTAGATTCTATTGCAATCCCAAAAACATGAAGCCTTGCAAGATGGGAATTGGGCTCAAGCAATGCAAGAGGAGATGAACGCGTTGGAGAAAATAAAACATGGGAGGTTATTGATAGACCCAACGGAAAGAAAGCAGTAGGGTGCAGATGGGTTTATGCCCTGAAATATAATTTTGATGGAACTCTTGAAAGATACAAGGCTCGATTAGTGACCAAAGGTTACACTCAAACATATGGCATTGATTACGAAGAAACCTTTGCCCCAGTTGCAAAGATGAATACGGTGAGAGTCTTATTATCCCTTGCTGCCCATTCCAACTGGGATATAAATTAATTTGATGTGAAAAATGCTTTCCTCAATGGTGAGTTAGAAGAAGAAGTCTACATGGGAATCCCACCTGGTTTTGATTCTGTAAAGGGAGAAAATAAAGTTTGTAGATTAAAAAAGGCCTTGTACGGATTGAAGCAGTCACCTCGTGCCTGGTTTGGAAGGTTTACTAAGGTTATGATGACCTTAGGATACAGACAGAGTCAAGGAGATCACACCCTTTTCTTCAAACACTCCCGTAATGGGAAGCTTACTGTGCTCCTTGTATATGTTGATGATATTATTATCACATGTGATGATTCTGTGGAGAAACAGATTCTGCAAACACGGCTTGCCTCTGAGTTTGAAATCAAAGACCTTGGGAAACTGAGATATTTCCTAGGGATAGAAGTAGCTCATTCAAAGAAAGGAGTTTTCATCAGCCAGATGAAATATGTTCTTGATCTTCTCAAAGAAGCAGGAAAGCTTGGGTGTAAACCCTCTAATACTCCTATTGAGCAAAATCACAAGATAGGCTATGAAGAGGAGAGTCCTCCAGTTGATAAAGGACAATATCAACGGCTAGTTGGGAAATTGATCTATCTGGCTCATACTAGACCAGACCTAGCTTATTCCGTTAGTGTTGTTAGTCAGTTTATGCACGATCCAAAGGAGAAACACATGCAGGAAGTAGAGAGAATTCTTCAGTATCTTAAAGCTACTCATGGTAAAGGATTGTTGTTCCGACGGGATGAGAATCTATCTTTAGAAGTCTACACTGATGCTGATTATGCTAGATTTGTGACTGACCGTAGTTCTACTACTGGTTATTGCATGCTTCTTTGCGGTAACTTGGTGACATGGAGAAGTAAAAAACAAGATGTGGTTGCCATATCAAGTGCAGAAGCTGAATTTCGAGCTATGGCCCAAGGCATTTGTGAGTTACTGTGGCTCAAAATTATACTTGATGATCTCAAAATAAAATGTGAGGGACCTATGAAACTGCTATGTGATAATAAGTCCGCTATTTGTATAGCTCACAATCCAGTTCAACATGATCGGACTAAACATATTGAGGTCGACCGTCATTTTATCAAAGAGAAACTTGATAGTGGGCTAATTACCACTCCATACATTCCCACTGGGCGCCAATTAGCTGATCTATTGACAAAGAGACTTCCTTCAGAAAGATTTCAAGAATTTACTAGCAAGTTAGAAATGATAAATATCTATTCCTCAGCTTGAAGGGGGAGTATTGTAAATATTAGGTTTATTTATTAGTTTTAAATATTAGAAATTAATTTGTAATTATTTAGAATCCTTTAGAAGGATCTAGATTTCTCTAGTTTTTTTTTATTCTTTTTGGGCTTGGCCCATTAGATTTTTCTGTACTCTATATATATAGTACTCTTGTACCGTTTTATTTATAATTCAATATTTGATTTCAAATACCTTTTTCAAGTGAAAGCTATATATTAATGGTCGAGTTCATTGGACTAATAAGAAACTCTATAATATTCCCAAAAAAATAAATTATTATG
>JAVKPL010015375.1:0-12604 GCA_032173675.1 Gastrolobium villosum | reverse complement strand
ATCAAGCCGTGAGCTCCACCACACCTAGAGGAAGGTTGTGGTTGGATTATGTAGTGATGACATGATGTGTTTGTGTGCTTGTATGCATATTGCTTGTATTGTGTGAAAATTGTGTGGTCACTGGCCAGTTGACAAGTGGAGTTTGGTCATCGCTGGATTCATCCTTGTGAGAATGCCAGTCGGGTATTGCCGTGGAGTCGACTCTGGGAGCGGCAGGATGATGCAACGTAGGGACGTCCGCCGGATAGGGCTCATGAGGAGTTCCGGTTGGGTATTGCCATGGAGTCTTCTCAACCATGGGAGAGGCGCCAGGACTGTCTCGGGAGTTATATGATGGAGTCCTTGAACACGAATCCATGAGTGGATGTTCTTGGGTGTCTCCAGGTGGATGGTGATATTGTTTTACTTGCATGCCATATTATGTCATTTTGGTACATTTTAGTGAGCCATGGAGTGGAGAGAGCCTCTAGCTCCATTGGTTTACTGAGATATATCCGTATATCTCGCCCCGTGTTTGGGGGACCACATTTCAGGTCACTATGAGCCGGGAGGAGCTTCGGGCAAGAAGCCCGTATAGTGGACGTTGGATTGGCATGCGGTGCGGAATTGGATTGCATGAGCTTTTGGAGGAGTTTATGGAGTGCACATAGCATACCATTAGTGTTTTGAGACTTAGGTCATCAACATATAGTAATGTTTGGTTCCATGCTTTTGTTGGTGTTTAATGGTCATATGCTAAGTCTTGTTTACGTTTTATTATTCATGGCTTGGATAACTGTATATTTTGAGTGAGCATGGGACTTGTCCATTGCCATTCATAGCCTTGAAGTCTTGATGTGTAATGTTGTAAAAATGGTCCATATTTGCATGTAAATGGCCATCATTTTGAGGATGATGCACATGATTTGAGTTCCGAAGGAAAATGCATGATGGAAGGGCCTAAGAGCCAACATTAGGACATGATTATGTGTTATGTGGAGTACCAAGGGGGTAGGGATGGATTACACACCCTTTTTGGGGCTCAAAACTGCTGTAATCTGTCATTTTGCTGCATAGTAATCGATTACCCAAGCATGGTAATCGATTACCCAAGCATGGTAATCGATTACCATGCAACAGGGGACGAAAAATTAGCTACTGTCTGCACTGGTAATCGATTACTGGCCTTTGGTAATCGATTACCATGTGAGGTAATCGATTACCCAAAGTTGGTAATCGATTACCAGAGCAGAGGAATTGAAAAATTGGCTACTGCCTCATTTTTTGACAGGTGGTAATCGATTACCACCCACTGGTAATCGATTACCACAGTGTAATTTTCGAAAATACAGTTTTTTCTAGACTAAAAGAAAAAGGGGCTTAACTTGATGGGTAGAACTCCAAATGATAGTTTGATAACATAACATTTTGGTAAAAATAAAATAAAAAATTGCCAAAAGATGGCAAAATAATCACAATCCCGCACTAGTTTATACCAATATCGCTCTTAAAGGGGCTATTGCCACAATAGTTATGTATGTATAAGTAACTTCATTAGTTCATTACAAAAATATCGAAGACAACCTCCCATTTTTTGATGTTAATTACATATATCTTCTTTATATAATAAAATATTCAGAAAAATATGTCATCTTCCAAAAAAACAATATAAATAAGGGGTACGTTTTTTCATAAACCTGCTGCAAGATAAAAAAAAAATCCCCTCCTGCAGAGTGCAGACCCATAAAAAATCCTGCTTAATTTTTTTTAATATGGTGGATCCCATCTTTTTTTTATCTATACATAGGAAAGTTAATAATTTATTCTGCATGAGGAGAAACTATTAACCCTATAAATAATTATTAAACATTTGAAAATTATAATGTTATAAATTTATAATTATATCATCAGAGATTCAATTTTTATCATCGACTCATTTATCTCTCTCCTACTTAGATGATTGCATATTTGCACATGTAATCTTTGTGATCAGTATATTAGAGATTCAATTATTTATTTAGTCATTTATTTTGTTACCCTACCTTCTTCTTTTTCTTACCCAAAAAGGTACATTGTTTTCACTTTCAATCTACCATATTAATCTTTAGGATATATTTTTCTTATTATGTAGGAAAAATATTACCTCATGTTGTAGAGATAAAAGTATAAGTGGGAACCATAGGTAAGAGGAGAGAGAAAAAAGAGTGGTGGGACCCAATCCCTTTTTGTGTGTGTAGAAAAATTATTTATCTCATGTAATAATAACAGAAAAGGAAAAAGAAATTAGGTATAGCGTAGAGGAAGAGAGAAAGGGGAGGAGAGAAAAAGGGTGTGGGATAAAGTGAGGAGAAAGAAAGAGAGAAAAAGGGTTTATTTTATTTCGCAAATACGGACCGTTGGATTAGATTGTAATCAAACGATAATGAAAGGGGTAGGCAAACGTAGGCAAAATAATCTATCATATATATATATATATATATATATATATATATATATATATATATATATATATATATATATATATATATATATGGGATATGGTCAGCTTACACCAAATCTTAACTGTTGATTCCGTGAATCTAACTATTGAGATTTATTAGATCACATTAATTAATTAATTATTAATTTCTAATAAATGATAACGTTAGATACACAGAAATCAACCGGTTAAAATTTGATTTAAAACATATTATTATTACACAAATGTAAATTGAATATATATATATATATATATATATATATATATATATGGGGCAGGATCATTTTACACCCGTGTAACTTACACTCTTAATCTTATCCGTTGATCCCACTTATATATAAGGGCTCTAATTTTTTAGTAATGTGAGCCATTGGATATAAGTGGATCAATGATCAAGATTGAGTGTAAGACTTCTATCTCTCACGCTCCAACTTGAGGGGGAGTGTTTGATATTGTATGTAACGGAATATTAGTCGTAATGAGAATATTAGTATGTAACGGTATATTAGCCTTTATGAGAATATCTTTTGTAACCGTAGATAGGGTATTTACTTTTGTAACTGTAGTATTTATTATCTTTTGTAACCGTGGATAGGTATTTACTTTTGTAACCGTAGTATTTATTACGGTTTTAACTTTTGTAACCTGAATATCTATTTGCGCCTATTTAAAGGCTCCCAATGGATGAGATAACCATCGAGTTGAATCACCATGTTTTTTTATCCCGCAGACTATTTACACCGATAGAGCCTACCTACAAAAGCTGAATCTTCTTAAGCTCGTGATTCCTATTTTGGCTGCGTTGTGATAATTTCAATCCATGGCAACCACTACCTCTTCTCGCTCCTCATCATCGAGCCAAGGCTCTTCGAGTTGTGGAAAGCCTCATGGTGTGGCCATGTGGTTTATCAATTGTTTAACTACAGCTTTCTTTTCATCCTTGGAACATTGCTCTTGCATCCGCATCGCCACTCAAGAAGATGGAAAGATGCCAATGATGACTTTCCCTTGATCATCAATGATGGAATCTCCGCCGCCACCGTGACGGCGGCAACGCCATCACTAACTGAGAGAAGTGCAGTTTTCCAGCTGGCGCATTTTGCACGGGACTTGGCGGAAAGTGCGCCACTTGATCCATTTTGCCTCTGTTCATTGGAGCAAAGTGCGCGAAGCTGGCGCAAAGTGCGCGGGACTTGGCGCAAAGTGCGCCAGTTGACATCTTCAGCTTTATTTTCCCGTGCAAATTGCGCCAGAGTTGCACACCGGGACTCCATCATGAATCCCATACCACATTGAGCATCCAATGACACTCTAAAGAGACAATCTCTTCCAACATTTCCCATCATAGTGAATTTCACTTACATCATTACTCTTTTACCAAAAACAATTTTTCTTTTACCACAGAGTTTACTAACTCAAAACAACACAAATGTACATTTAGGCACCCCGGCCTTCACAATACATAGATATATATACATATATACATACTAGCACTTAGCCATCACAGGATTACTATCCCCACATAATTAAGCCACATCATCCAATTTGCAATGCTTCACAACATTATGGAAGCATATTAGTACCATTACTACACCACACTCAGTTATGTTTTCTCACCTCACATTTTGTCATGTCCAACCATCCTTAACTTATGGACTCTCATACTTTCAATCAAATTCATCAAATGCCACACATGGCAATTCTCTCAACTTCTTACATTATACTTTTTATACATATGATATCCTCCCTTATGTTCAACCAACACTAACTCCTCATGGACTAAAGTCCCAATTTCAACATTGAATTATCCAACGCATCATTTCCATAGTTCTTTTAAGCTTCTCACCATCCTCAATCCAAATTTGAAATTTCAATTTACTTCCACATCCAAGCATATTAAGTCATCCAAGTGTATGCCCTCATCAAGGGTCTTATAACCTTATAACTTTACCCTAAAGTATCCAATACTACATATAAACACTCATATTCAAATTTTCACAATTTCATCGGGGTTCCAATTCCCCACCATGTCAAAGATACACCACTAATTCTCACATATACTCAATTGCTCTAACTCCCATGCATTTAGGAAAGACTACCAACCTCACCATACCAATATCAAATCAATTCAATCATTCTTACTCACCATAAAACCACACATTCAAATATAGTAGCATTCTACCCCAAATGGTTAAACATCTTATCTCAATTTAATTCTCACTAAGTCCTCAATGACAGTATCACAATTTATTCTCACTAAGTCCTCAATGACATCAAATTTACTTACTAACATATCCATCCGTGGAGCAGTCAACACTGCACCCACCACCTTAGCCTAAGGACTGGCATTAGTGCTCCAGGGTTGTCACGAAGGCATCTTATACTGACCACACATTGAACACGAAGAAATGGGTTGATCAGGCCCAAACTAAGGAATCACATGTGTAGCAGTCAATAAGTGTCTACGTACAACTATACAGCACTCACCTCAATTACACAATCATCAGAGTTCCCTAAAGAAACTGCTCTGATACCATAAAATGTAACAGCCCGTTACGTACCGGTATTGTTAACATTGATTATGATATTAAGCGCAGTTACAATCACAGTAATTGGGTTAATTAAATTACGGGCAAACTTTTTTCTTTCTTTTATCGTATTCCTTTTCATAACCATAACCTTTTCCGTAATCAATTAAAACAACAGCGTAATTGTAAATGCAATACGCGGAAGCATACAGTCTACTAACATCACTAATCTTTCTTTTTATTCAACTCATCAACTTATTTTCATTTCTTACCATTTTCTAGCCCTTTACATAAGCTACGCGTGGTTTCAAACCACGTACCATGTGGAGTTCTACCCATTAAGTTAAACCCCTTTCTTTTAGTCCAGAAAAACTCAAATTTTCAAAATTTACACTGTGGTAATCGATTACCAGTGGGTGGTAATCGATTACCACCTGTCAAAAATGAGGCAGTAGCCAATTTTTCACATCCTCTGTTCTGGTAATCGATTACCGACTTTGGGTAATCGATTACCTCACATGGTAATCGATTACCAAAGCTCAGTAATCGATTACCAGTGAAGACAATAGCCAATTTTCGTCCCCTGTTGCATGGTAATCGATTACCATGCTTGGGTAATCGATTACTATGCAGCAAAAGTGACAGATTACAGCATTTTAAGCCCAAGAAGGGTTGTGTAATCCATCCCAAACACCTTAATACTCCACACAATACTTAAACATACTCTAATGTAGGCACTAGGCCCATCAAACATGCATTTTCATTCAATTATGCATCATTTACAAAGTCTTGAATATAATGGCCATTTTACATCAAACATGGTCCATTTTACAACGTATTCACCAAGGCTCAATTACAATGAATGTGGCAATGGACAAGTCCCATGCTCACTCCAATATACAATAGATACTAAAGTCCTACATATACATCAAGTTGAAAGAATTAACAAGTAGTCATGAACATACAAAGGCATGGCATTTTCTACATGCGCTAGTTCATGATCTAAGTTTAAAACATAAAACATATGCAAGGAGTATCCTAATCCAGTGCTCATCACATGGTGCCTCCAATATGCACCTCATGCTCCACTCTTCCAGGCTCAACCTGACCTGAAATGATGCCCCAAAACACGGGGTGAGATATATAAATATATCTCAGTAAACCAAGGGCCCTGGAGGTTTCTCCACCCCATGGCTCACTCAATGTGCAAATATAACATCATACAATATGCAAGCAATGCAATATCACCCACCAACTGGAGACAACCCGAGAACATCCACGCATGGATTCATGTTCAAGGACTCCATCATATAACTCCCGAGACAATCCTGGCGCCTCTCCCATGGTTGAGAAGACTCCATGGCAAAACCCAACCGGAACTCCTCATGAGCCCTATCCGGCGGACGTCCCCCGCTTGGATCATCCTGATGTCGCTCCCAGAGTCAACACCATGGCATCTCCAACTGGCATTCTCCCGTAGGATGAACCCAGCGGATGTCCAAACCAACACACGTCAACTGGCCAGTGACCAAACAATTTTCACAAAAATCCAAGCAATATGCATACAAGCACACAATCACACAATGTCATAACCACATAATCCAACCACAACCTTCCACTAGGTGTGGTGGAGCACACAAGGGCTAAACCCCAGTTCCAAAGGTTACCTCAACACCGAGCCCATGCTCCAAACGTAAGCTCCAAGCTTACCCGCTTCCAAAGCGTCCAAAAGAGGCAACCTAGATAATCCACAACATGATTATCAATACAATTCCAATGTCAACCATTCATTTACACAATTAATCATCATTTAAATCACCTAGGCCAAAGGCTATTTTTCCATACCATTTTACTTCAATCTCTTTTATGGATTAATTTACCAATTACACCATACATCACACATTCTTTCTCCTCATTCCACTATATCACACTATATCATCATCCAATTAAACATCATTTTAGATCATACAATCTCAACTACACAACTTTACATCATTTTTCCTCCAAACCCCTCTATGGTTCGAATTCCTCAAAGATTGGTTCTACAAGGTTTTCAATTCCATTTTAACACACACACTAATCGTATAATCATATTATCAATCTATTCCAATGGTCTATCATTCAATTATCCAATTACACCACATACCAATTTTTATGAAATCTTCACAAATTTTTCCTAAGTTAAAATCCAACTTTTTCACCAAAATTTATCATAGCATTTCTAGCTTTCATGCATCATTCTAAGGCATTTTCATCTAATAGCATTTTTCCATTTGAGCTCTCTATCATCACACATCTAAGATTAAAGATTCAAAGCATAATTTCTAGATCTACAAAATCAACCACAAAAGTACCACAAATATACTCACCATCTAGTGTAGGAACACCACCAAGGCTCCATCAATCCAAAGGAGATCCAAAAACTCACAAAACTTCAAGAACATCAAAGGGGTCGGATCTGAGTTTGTCCATTTTCGCCCCAAGGAGGTGGTTTCATGGCTTCTAAGTGTTACCAATGGATCTAGAAGGTTGTTTACAATAGATTTCAACACCAAAATCAAGTGATTTGGTGGAGAAATGAAGAAATGGCAAAAATATGGAGAAATGGTGTTTTGGCTCATTTGCAGGGAGGGTGCGCGAAGAAGAAGGGAAAAAGGAAGGAAAGAGAAGAAGAAAAGGGTGGGAGGCTAAGTGACTTCGGTCACACGGGTCCCACACGCGATCTAACTTTAACTCCGATAAAAATTATGATCACAAATTCTTAATCTACGTATTTTTCCAGTCCATGACATATTTTTCTTTCCTCAAAATACTCATAAAAATTTCACACTTATCGGTACACTCGTACCGCAGTATCTTTCACTTAAAAATCACTATTCATCAATTTTTCCCAAATTTGCCTATTCTCTCAATTTTCCGTCCTGATTCCATTTCCAGCATTATTTTCGTCATATTAAATCTCTAACTCCATTTTTCATGCCTCGGCTCACGTCTTTGGCAAATTACCATTTTGCCCTTTTTGCCCATTTTGGCCCTAATTCTCGGATTTTCACTAATTCTTCCCTTTTAAACCCATATTTTATCACATAAATTCACATTTAATTTTCCGAGGTGTTATATTCACCCCACCTTTTAGGAATTTTGTCCGCAAAATCAACTATGCACATACGCTAACTCGGGATACAGCCAGAGAATCTCAGTCCCCCGTACCCAAGAAGCTCCATCAGTGCGCGGACGCCAAAATAATTGTTTACATTTCTATCTTTTGGCTTTTCAGCCCCATTTCACAATGACCTTGCCTTTCAAAGGCCCAATGGGAGACTTCAAGTCCTTCCCAATTTCAATCTCAACCGGTGACACCACACGTGAACAACCGGAGTGCACCACACAGTTGTGCACTATCACTGCTGTACCAAGCCAATTTCTTTCAATTTCTTTTCAATTTCTTTTCAATTTCTTTTCAATTTCTTTTCACAAGTCCGGCTACCTAACACATATAGCCCATAATTCCTCTTGGAGGGTCCTCCTACCTAGTTAATCTATCAACAACTATCCCCATAGGGTTATACCACATCCTGTTCAATCTATGCCACACAGGCAACTATTACTTACTGACACATTACGGTCACAATTATCTTTCTTTGCTCTTTATTTCCACGGAGTATTAACTCTTTTCATCAATCTCTTTCACATTTCTTATTCCACATTAAACACTATTATGGAATCTCACAGCCTCTTCAGTGCCATTCACCGAGTAATCATCTAGTTTACGCTCACTATACTTTTATTTTCTGAGGGGCAATTCCCATTTTTTTGCATTTAGCCACGACTCGTACATACACATTTTTCTTTTCTCATGTTCTTAGCCTATAACGTACTATTTCACCTCAACTCTTTACCTTTAACAAGCACCATTTCTGTGCTAAACTTTTAAATCCAACCCTACAGGTTTACCAACTCTCGCCAAAACACAACGGCGAATCACTTCCTCAAGACATTTTACTGGTACATAATGGACCACACATTACAATTCTTACCTTACATCGGTCCTTTCAAAGCTTTCAACCATCAATTCATTCATTAATTTTATACATTAAATCATACTTACGATTTCAACTAATCATCTCAACACTTACACATAGTTCATCATGGATTTCTCACATTAAAGGCAACATGCCTAAGATTTCCACTAACAACTTTTCTTTAATTACCGTTCCATACTCATGTTATCAGTTTCACATGTATTTCATTCTGTCCACCTCACCTTCATCATTATCATTTCATTCAATACATCTCACCTTCATTATCATTTCATTCAACCAGTATGTATCACTCCAAGGTCACATATCATCTCTCTCTCATATCTGTCCCATCACATAGGGATTTTCAAGCCTATTTACCATGCCTCAAGGACTAAACCCATCACTATCATTACTTTCACAATTTCATATCGGCTATTACACAAGTCTCTCGGACTATTCAAAGTACCACTAGCACTCTCAATCATATATCTTGGAACCTAGCCAAGAACAACATTAACATTGTGTATTTTCAACACATTACTCACAATAATTTTGCATCTATACTGCTCCATTAGTAACTCTACCACCAGGGTAAAGATATCAACCTTTTATTTTACCAAATACATTTCTATCTAACAACTAGTATCACATTTTCTTACTTGGCTACATCACAATTTATCACTTATCAAAATCCTTGGCCACTCAGGCCACCACTTAGCTTAGCATATCACCATCACAAGCCTTTCCATAAAACCTTGACTCAATCATCATCACTAATCAATTGTCCATTCCCTTCACATAGGGTAATAATCCAATAATTCATTTCATAACTTCCGTAGAACCACAATTCCATACTACCACACTTGTTATACACTCATGCACATCTCCGAGTGCTCACATTCATAATTCAACTACCATCTCATGGCACCTCACACATTTCATCATATTAGGCATATTACTGTTCACTTACAGTTATCCAAATTCACCTCTTGCGTTCCTCACAAGATACAATCCTCTAATGCAATGGGTAAGAACATCCTTAGGTTTAACCCCTCGAGCTCTTGCTGTCCTAAGGGCCCCAGGTGCAATGCCCCACCAATCAGAGAATCTGTCCTTATAATTCACGCAAGAAAAGGTAACATGCCAACGGCTGTACTAACAGCCCCACTAACACAAGGTACTACCTCGCACCACTTTACTTATACAAAATAATAATAATAATCTCCGGGAACATAATCCATACGGAGATAGCCACACAGATAAACACATTCACATCAAATCCGTATATAACGGCAAACAGATTCTTATATAGATACATAATGGTATACTAGTTCTATCTTACTCTTGCACCACTCACTATAACTTTCCAATATGGTTCTTTTCTCAACAATATACTCATTTCACCTGACTAGTCATTAGTCTTAGTCCATAGAATAATCATCCTCACATGATATCCCACATCTTTCTCATATTTTGACACAAAACTTTCAACTCATAACAGTACCCATGTTCGGTACAGTCCTAATCCATTGTCCATCATGACTCGTAGCAACCATGCTCAACACTGTAGAATATCCACTTCATTAAACTGACATCACTTTTCTCTCAATATTTCAATATGACACCAAGGGTGCACTCCTTTAACAGTCCATGCATTCTGCGCATCAGGACCACCAGATAAATTCCAATTTCGAGCAGCGCTCGCCTGGGACTTCCAAGAGCAACACCTCTTAGGATTCAATCCACAAGGGGAAACCCAGGACAATATTAATTGTCACATTATTACCAACATGTGTGCCATGGTATAACTTGCACACCGGGACTCCATCATGAATCCCATACCACATTGAGCATCCAATGACACTCCAAAGAGACAATCTCTTCCAACATTTCCCATCATAGGGAATTTCACTTACATCATTACTCTTTTACCAAAAACAATTTTTCTTTTACCACAGAGTTTACTAACTCAAAACAACACAAATGTACATTTAGGCACCCCGGCCTTCACAATACATAGATATATATACATATATACATACTAGCACTTAGCCATCACAGGATTACTATCCCCACATAATTAAGCCACATCATCCAATTTGCAATGCTCCACAACATTATGGAAGCATATTAGTACCATTACTACACCACACTCAGTTATGTTTTCTCACCTCACATTTGTCATGTCCAACCATCCTTAACTTATGGACTCTCATACTTTCAATCAAATTCATCAAATGCCACACATGGCAATTCTCTCAACTTCTTACATTATACTTTTTATACATATGATATCCTCCCTTATGTTCAACCAACACTAACTCCTCATGGACTAAAGTCCCAATTTCAACATTGAATTATCCAACGCATCATTTCCATAGTTCTTTTAAGCTTCTCACCATCCTCAATCCAAATTTGAAATTTCAATTTACTTCCACATCCAAGCATATTAAGTCATCCAAGTGTATGCCCTCATCAAGGGTCTTATAACCTTATAACTTTACCCTAAAGTATCCAATACTACATATAAACACTCATATTCAAATTTTCACAATTTCATCGGGGTTCCAATTCCCCACCATGTCAAAGATACACCACTAATTCTCACATATACTCAATTGCTCTAACTCCCATGCATTTAGGAAAGACTACCAACCTCACCATACCAATATCAAATCAATTCAATCATTCTTACTCACCATAAAACCACACATTCAAATATAGTAGCATTCTACCCCAAATGGTTAAACATCTTATCTCAATTTAATTCTCACTAAGTCCTCAATGACAGTATCACAATTTATTCTCACTAAGTCCTCAATGACATCAAATTTACTTACTAACATATCCATCCGTGGAGCAGTCAACACTGCACCCACCACCTTAGCCTAAGGACTGGCATTAGTGCTCCAGGGTTGTCACGAAGGCATCTTATACTGACCACACATTGAACACGAAGAAATGGGTTGATCAGGCCCAAACTAAGGAATCACATGTGTAGCAGTCAATAAGTGTCTACGTACAACTATACAGCACTCACCTCAATTACACAATCATCAGAGTTCCCTAAAGAAACTGCTCTGATACCATAAAATGTAACAGCCCGTTACGTACCGGTATTGTTAACATTGATTATGATATTAAGCGCAGTTACAATCACAGTAATTGGGTTAATTAAATTACGGGCAAACTTTTTTCTTTCTTTTATCGTATTCCTTTTCATAACCATAACCTTTCCCGTAATCAATTAAAACAACACCATAATTGTAAATGCAATACGCGGAAGCATACAGTCTACTAACATCACTAATCTTTCTTTTTATTCAACTCATCTAAACTCATCAACTTATTTTCATTTCTTACCATTTTCTAGCCCTTTACATAAGCTACGCGTGGTTTCAAACCACGTACCATGTGGAGTTCTACCCATTAAGTTAAACCCCTTTCTTTTAGTCCAGAAAAACTCAAATTTTCAAAATTTACACTGTGGTAATCGATTACCAGTGGGTGGTAATCGATTACCACCTGTCAAAAATGAGGCAGTAGCCAATTTTTCACATCCTCTATTCTGGTAATCGATTACCGACTTTGGGTAA
>JAVKPL010015374.1:0-12383 GCA_032173675.1 Gastrolobium villosum | reverse complement strand
CACCTTGGTTCAGTTAGTATTGTTCCTTGATAGCTTCCTGACCCACAGACAGGTACAGGACCAACGTCTCTCCGGGCTCTGGCTTTGTTAGTACGGGAGGGGTAGCCAAGCAAACTTTGATGTTGTCGAATGCCTTTTTGCACTCTTCCCCCCAACCAAATTCTGCCTCCTTCTTGAGGAGCTTAAAGAACGGCAGTGCCTTCTCTGTTGATTTTGGGAGGAACCTGGTCAAGGCAGCGAGGCGGCCTGTAAGTTGCTGGACCTCCCTTTTATTTTGTGGCTGCTTCATTTCCAATACCGCTCTGCATTTGTCGGGATTTGCCTCAATTCCTCGGTTTGTAAGCATAAACCCCAGGAATTTCCCAGCTGGTACTCCAAATGCGCATTTGGCTGGGTTCAGCCTAATCTTCCGAGCTCTTAATTGCTCGAAAGTTTCACCGAGGTCAGCGATGTGCGCTGAAGTGCTTATTGACTTGACGATCATGTCGTCAATGTATACCTCCAGGTTTCTTCCGATCTGAGTCTGGAAGACTCGGTTCATCATCCTTTGATAAGTGGCCCCAGCATTTTTGAGGCCAAATGGCATAACATTATAACAGAAATTTCCTTTTTCCGAAATAAAAGCCGTCTTATCATGGTCATCCGGGTGAAGGGGAATTTGATTATACCCTGAGTACGCATCCATGAATGAAAGCAACTGGAAGCCGGATGAGTTGTCCACTAGTTGGTCGATATTGGGCAAAGGGTAGGAATCCTTTGGGCAGACCTTGTTCCGCTTGGTTTTTTAACCATTACTACATTTGACAGCCAGGTAGTATACTGTATTTCACGAATGAATCCGGCCTCCAAGAGCTCGTCCACATGTTCGTTTAGAGCCTGGCGTCTGTCTACCCCAATCTTTCTTTTCTTTTGGGATACCGGCTTTGCTCCCGGATACATCGATAGCCTGTGGCAGCAAAAGGCTGGATCAATCCCAGGAATCTCGGAGGCCTTCCAAGCAAATACGTCGGAATTGGTCTTTAGGAATTCTACGAGCTCGTTTTGAAACTCTAGCTCCAGAGACTTTCCGACCTTGGTGTAGCCTTGGCCATCACCGCGGATCTCGACTTCTTGTAATTCGCCCTCGGGTTGTGGTCGAGGCGATTGAAGCTCCTCTCGCATGTCGAGCTCGACTAGGTTGACCTCTCTGCTGGCTGATCTGAAAACTCGGTGGCTTGATCCTTCCCCCCTTGTCCGGGGAGGAGATGCCGGATCCCCGTGATGGGACCGAATTGTCTCATAATAGCACTCCCTTGACTCTCTTTGATCTCCAGGAATTGTGATTATTTCAAGGTTGGGCCCTGGCATTTTCATGAGTTGGTGCTTGGTGGATATCATCATATCCCAATCGTGAATAATGGGAAGACCAATGATTACATTATAAGAGGAGGAAGTGTCCACTACCACAAACCGAACTCTCTCGGAACGGAAGGAATCCTTCGTGCCGAGGGTCAGTTTGAGGTCAATATATCCTTTTGGTGGAGATGGGTATCCGTTGAAGCCAAGGAGCTCGGTGACACATGGCTTGAGGTCCTTTTCATCAAATTCATCCTCTTGAAGGCGTCCCAGAGGATTATATCTACACAGCTTCCGTGGTCAAGGAAGATCCTCCTGACTCGACAATTGACTAGCACTCCAGTGACTACCAATCCGTCAGTATGTCCTGGCACGACCCTTGCCAGCTCTGCTCTGGTGAAGTATATCGGAGGGGGTTCGGGTCCATCGAAGTCTGGCTTAAAAGTTGGCCGGTCTCTGATGGACATGACCTCTTTTAAGTATTTCCTTCGGGCGTTCGCCGAGTCTCCTCCGCCACCCAATCCTCCGCTGATCACGTTGCATTCAAATTCTGCTTCAGGAAAAGTCTCCATTCTGTCGTCGACTTCCTTGCCCTTGGCATTGCGGTCTGGCCTCTGGTCTCTTTTGTCTCCGCGCCTCGGACTTCGGCTTCGGCTTCGGCTTCGGCTTTTCTGTCTGGGTTTGTTGTTCTTCTTGCCTTGCGTACGAATTATGTACTGTTTTAACTTTCCTTCTCTGACGTGTTTCTCAATCGCGTCTCGAAGGTCCCAACAGTCATCCGTGATGTGGCCGTTTTGGTCGTGGAAGGCGCAATATTTGCTTTTGTCCAATCCGCTTTTTGCCCTAAGGGGGCGAGGTCGGTCGACGTTTCTCATCTCGGTCTGGGCTACTTCTCGCCAGATCCTGGATCTGGGCACGTTTAATGGTGTATAGTCCTCAAACTTCGTTCTGGGAGAGCGATCTTCCGTCTTCTTCTCGCGAGTGTCGTTCCCTTTTTTGGACCCCTTGTGGTCCCGATCTCTACCGTTCTTCTTATTTGAGCTTCTTCTGGACGGGCTCCGCCCACGAGAGTCGACGTATGCCTGTTGCATATCCTCCACGTCAATATATTTGTCGGATCTACGTCGGAATTCTTCGAGGTCGTTGACCGGGTTCTTGTAGATCGACCTTGCAAGGGGGGAGTCACCATCTAACCCAGAAATGATTAGATGAAGGTGCACAGCTTCAGTGAGACCGCGGACCTTCAATGCTGCATCTTTGAACCTATCAAGGTATTTCCTTAATGATTCATTGTCTTTCTGACGAATTCTTCCCAGCGCGTAGGCCGGCATGGGATGCACCTTACTGGTTGCGAAGTTTAGGCGGAAAGTTCGCGCTAAATCTTCGAACGAGTCAATTGAGTTTTTGGGCAACCTGGTGATCCAGGTCATTGCTTGTCCTGTTAGGGTTGTTGCGAAAATTCTGGCCTTGATGGGTCCTGTAATCCCATTAAGCAGCATTTCGGTTTTGAAAGCCTCCAAGTGGGCTTCTGGGTCTTGGCTCCCATCATACGGAGGTATTCTGGTGCTCTTGAACCTTGGGGGGATGGCCAGGTTCATTAATCTTTCCGTAAACGGGCTGTCATTAGCTTCATCGTCGTTCAGATAATTTTGGTTTTGGTTGTTGACGGCGATGTTCTGGCCTCCTACCTCTTGCTGATTGCCGAGGTGTTGAGACAGGGTTTCCAGGACGTTGGCTTCAGGAGCGGACGTGTTATGAGGTTGGGAGGCTCCATTACCAGCAGTAGCATTTCCACCCAGATTTTGGTGCTGGTTCCCTCCGTCCTGAGCCTGTGGCCCGCTTCCGGTTCCGCCTTGAGCAGTCCGGTTTCGTAGTTCAGCCTCCAGCGTGGCCATTCTCTCAGCATCTAGTCGTTGTTGTGTTAGGAATCGGTTTTCCATTTCCTGCATCCGCTGGAGGATCGCTCCCATTGCCATCGAAGTTACATTCGGTGGCTCGGGTTGACGATTCACAGTCGTTGTGTTTCCAATCGGTGGTCTAGGAGGCGGCCTCTGTGATCCGACCTCTTCGACTTGCACGTCCACCAGAACCGGGCTAGCTGAGGCCTGGAGCTGCTCCAATCCAGACATTTGGGGTGGCCCCTGAGCATTGCCCGACGTGGATCTTGTGTTGGTCATGGTGTTATGGGAATCGAAATTTACCGAGTCCCCACAGACGGCGCCAATGTTAGGTCCGAGGTAGACCGTATTGTTATACCGGATGGTATGCGCTCAGAGATGATGTATATGCCCAATTTACTAGGCTATATGCCGAGGTCCCAATCACTGCGCACCAGCAATAGGCTTTATAACCAGGGGGTGTTGTGTGTGCACAATGAGTGGAATAAGCTAGGCGATTCAGAGGTGTGTACCTGAGATGTTTAGGTGCTTATTTATAGAGGTACCTGGCTCGGCTGCTGAGCTCCGTAGTTGAGATTTCGTCCGACTTGGTCGGCCTCAACGGGCATATTTGGGTCAGTTGGGATTTTGCCATATCCCCCATCCGAGATATTCTCGGAAGGCGGTTGACTGAGCTCCATCCGTAACAGTAATGTTTGTTCAGGTCATAGTGTTGGGTCCAAATGAATTTAATTTATGACGGGTGAATTGAGTTATATTTTTTAAAATATGTATTTTTGTTAATTTCTAGAATAAAAGATAATAAACTAAAAAACAATAAATTCAATTTGGGAAAACTGGTTGCAACTTGCAAGGACAAAAAAATCTACATTCTCAACCTGGATAATTTATATCTAACTAGTTATTGTATTTAATCTGACTTAATCCTAAGTTTCAAAATACAAGTTTTCAATTATTATGTGAGAATTGCTCCCCAATCAATAATTCTATTCAAGTCTTGTTGTCAAATTACTTTTAATGTTCAGCAAAGAAAAACCCATGATATGGTTTTTATAAGTTTTTTTTTTCAAAACTTGTTACCAAAAAATCTCTAGATTTTAGCATTAAATATATTTATTTACAATTATCATGATAAAAAATTATTCAAAATTTAATGCGATAGAATCAAATACGTCAAATCAAAAAGAATCAAACCTTTCAAAAAAAATTGTACTAAAAAATTGTAAGATTCGGCGATATTTTATCAAATTACCTTTTTTCAAATTTTTTTAATATATACATGGGGAGGGCAATACCCACAAAGAGAAATATGTCAATTTTTTTTTTTTCAATTTTGGCAGATTGGACCTGGAGGTTGTTTTGGAAAAATTCATAATTTGGTAATAAGCATGCCTTACAAATCCAAGATATGAATAATGATGGTTCCAATAAAGCTGATCTTTTCTACCATCTATTATTGGAGGTTTAATGGCCTTGATACATGAATAGGCATTCACAGGGAGAAGCTTCTTGATAAAATTCCAATTCCAATCATCGATAAATGAATTAACCATATCAACCACTTTTACATATTTTTTTTATAGCGGAGATATTTTATTTATTGGGAAAAAAAGATTTTAAGAGATATGATGGAATTTTATTTTCCCGGGTAAGTTACGAAAAAGTATTTGGTAGGATAAATTTTTTCTGAAAATATTGAGTTAATTTTATTAATACTATGTTTGGTTGATTATAAAATATTGAAAAAATCAGAATCAAAATAACAAAATTATTCATCATTTTGAATACTAATCTCTTATCAGTCATCAAATGTTCATTTTAACGGGATATTTTCATCTAAAAATGTTATGCATTTCCGAGGGTGGGAAAAAAAATACCATAGGTAGGATGATATTATTTTTTGGAAATGTGTAGTTAAAAATAAAATAATGGGAAAAAAGAACATCTTGGGATTATTTAAAAAAAAAAAAAGTTGTAAATGATTATTTTCATTTTTACTTATGTCAAACATGGGGAAAAAAATTTCTGCCCCACTTTCCTATCATTTCAACCAAAAAAAACTTATACCAAACACCCCTATATTCCTCTCATGGTTGTTAAACTCGCGCGTTTACTCGTGAAATCAGACGAGTTTACGCTTCAGCAACAGTGTTACGAGTCACGATCTTCAGTTACTCGCTTTTGGTCCTCAAATGGCAGAAACGTCGAGTTTCTTGACAAACTCGTATAATCGTACGAGTTTCACGTTTTCATCAGAACAAAAAGAACCCATTACCCGAATATTTGACCCGGAAAGGAGTGAGTATAAATGGGTTTTTTTAGCTAAAAAAAACCTAGATCCTGAGCCACCATCGTGGGAGAGAAACTCGCGACTGACGAAGACCTTCAAGCCACCGTCTTCTCCGCGTGAGTGAAGCTTCTCCGCGTGCTTCGTCGTCTTGCTGAGTGAAGCTTCTCCGCGTTCTTCGAGCAGCCGCCTTCTGCTTCGCTGTGGTGCTTCAAGCCACCGTCATCGGCCGTCCCTCACCACCGGTTAGTGCTCTCTGGTCTGCGTCTGCCTCTGTCTCGATCTTTTCTTTGTTTCATTTTTTTTTGTCGGGACCTCGCTCGGTCTCATCTCTTCTACCGTCTTTGTTTTACTTTTTTTTTATAAATCATTTTATTTTATCTTATAAAACAAAATCATTTTATTTTATTTTATAAAACAAAATCAGTTTATTTTATTTATAAAACAAAATCATTTTCTTTATTAACAAAATCATCTTATTTTATTTTATAAAACAAAATCAGTTTTTTTATTTTATTTGATAAACCGTAAACTAAACTAAACCAAATCAGATTTGTTTTTTTGTTTTTTTGGGTATCCAAACCAAATCAGATTTATTTGAAAAAACAAATTAATTTTTTTACACTTGAATTGCCTCTGTTTGGTGATGAAGATGAAGATGAAGGAAATAATGAAGATGGTGATTGTAAGAACCCGTACCGCTAATTAAGGTAAGTAGTGAATTAATTATGGTAATTAGGAAATGATTACATAATTGACCTTAATAATTATTATTGGGCTTAAATAATTATATTAAGTAAGTAAAAATGCTGAAAGTCGCTTTTCGGAAGAAAAACGCAGATACCGGTTCTGCTACCCGGTATAAATGTGTACCGGAAAAGTATCCCGGAAAATTATAACGAATGCATGATAATTACTAAAATATTATGTAGGACTTGTAAAATAAGTTTCAAGTCAAAATAATGTAATCTGATGCCAGAACTGATACTGGCTATGGAAAAGCGCGTACCGAAAAGGTGCTCCGAAAAATAAAATAAAAATATGACAAATCTTAGAAAAATGAGTAGGATTAGATTCCAAAGTTTGGGATCAATATCTTTTGCGTTGCTATTAAGGCTAATACTGCGCGTTATGACTTAAGTGGCTATATAATCAACTTATGGCACATAACCCTAGGCATATACAGCTTCTCTACGTGAGAATTTCTGCAGCCTGGGCAGCCACCTTGCCACCCTCTTCATTCCTTCACCTTTGGAGCCAAGGAACCTCATTTCTTCTTGGTTCCTTCACAAAAACACTTGGTAAGAGTGAGAGTGATCCTTGGGAGTGGTGTGGGTGGAATCATTCTGAGTTGTGCCTCTGTTTGAGGGAGAGTTTGGGGCTGAGTTTCCTTCCTTGGTTTGGTTGGGGCCTTGTTCTTGCTTGTGTGACTTCAAGGAGCTATCTTTGGGCTTGTTGGACCTTGTGGTGTGACATTTTCGTTCTTCCACAAAGACAGAATCTTGGAGCTTCAGAGAGAGCTTCATATCTCTGTCCATTTCTGTTTTAAGCCTTGGGGTAAGTTACCTCACCATGATCATGAGTTTATCTTACTTAAAAGTGGTGTCTTTGCATGTAAAGGGTAAAATGAAGTAACCAACGCCTAAGTGAACTTGTACATGCTTAAAAATGGATCCTTGGTCGTGTACAAGTGTTAAAAGTTGAACCTTTGGAGTGGATATTCACGAAAAGCAGCAACTGCATTCTGTCGTGAGATATCCGGATATTTGTCGAGCAGATATCCGGATATTCATATCCGGATATGGTATCCGGATATTGATATCCGGATGTGGGATCTGGGTATCCGGATATGATGAGTATGATATCCGGATATGGCATATCCGAATATGTCCCTTGTGATATCCGGATATTCTGGGATTTCGCAGAACAGTAGCTGTGCTGTGTGAACAGTAAGCTATTGGGGGTTTGTGGACCCTAGATTAAGGAAGTTGAACTTCTGTAATTAATGAACTAAGTCAGAATCACATGATTAAGGGCTTATGGCCTTGTTGGAAGCCTTAAGACGTAAAACGTAAAGGAAAGGCGTAGTCTTTAAGTTATATGCTTGTAATGCATAATTATTGATGTATTATTGGTCCATATCAGATTGTGATACTGCTGTGTTTGGACTTAAGAGAGGTTGGACTCTTGGCTTGGATAGCTAGCTTGCAAGGTAGGCTTGGATAGCTAGCTTGCAAGGTAGGCTTTCGTGTCCTCGGTTTAGCCATTTTGTGGTTCCACCATGTCCCATGGGGATGTGGTTTATGCATGCTGTGTTACATGCTTTGATGTTTTGGAAATGTTGTTGAGCTATTATATGCAATGTGCTTTTATGATATGCATGTGGTGTCCACCTATATGGTAAGCCTGAGTATGTAGCACATACAAGATGGTGAGGCTGTGGGTGAGGTGCAAGCGGTGTTCCTTGTACTCATGTGGGTTTAGACGTATTCCTGCATTTCTCTGGCCAGTAGATTTGATAAACACACATGGCATGATTATCTGCTGCATCGCATAGTTTTGGAACTTATATTGTAAATACTGTTTTTGAACTTATATTACACATGTAAGTGAGCTTGGGGTGGAAGATCCTTGAGGACCCCTTGTCTTACTGAGATTTCTTGTTTAGAGATCTCACCCCACGTTTGGGGACGCTTATTTCAGGATCAGGTAATGTTGAGGGCTCAGGTGGCAGGAGGCCAGAGCTGAGTTGATGTTATTATGACATGCTGACATGCTGGATGTTGACTGCTGTTTATGTTTTCCCGCTTTGATTATGATATTATGCTGAGACTGTTGTTGGGCATTGTGCCTTATTTGGTGGGCATGGGGTTTGTCCATGCCACATGGTTTTGTCATTGTCTTTTAATTGAAGTTGTAATTAAAGTATCATGATTTTGACCCAGGCTATGTGTTGTAGTCCTGCGGCTTTAAATACTCACTTTATATTTATTCATGAGGTATTTCAGTTAGTTGTCTTGCAATTTACATACAGACAGTATTTTATGAAATTGATTAAGTAATCAAGTTGGTTAAGTTTAATGACGTCATAATTGAATTAAAGAAAAAGTTATTCCGCATTTTAATTAAGCGTGGCTTAATACGATAGTATGTTAACAATCCGGATTAACACGGGCTGTTACAGTGATGAAGATGATGGAGAGGAGGATGATTATGACATTCCATCATTCCATTGAGATTTGATTGATATATTGTTTTGGATTTGAATGTTGTGTGCTATGACTTCATGTGTTTGAGACATTATGTGATTATGACTATTGTATGACATTATATTCTGCTGGTTGGTTGAATTAAATTTGCTTATTATATTATTTTATATGCATATAAATATATATAAATATAATTTGTATCATGTGTTACGAGTCTACAATCCGTGTTACGATTCTGCGATTTACGATTTTGGTTCACCCTTCCGAGTTTGCATAAAATCTCGAGTTTGACAACCATGATTCCTCTCCTTCACCTACATTCTAATATATAATTAAGAGTTTTCATTTCCTCCTTTAACATAACACAACAAACTTTCCTACACACACAATATTTTATGGGGCCCACACATTTTAAAACAAAAGAAAAAAGAAAAAAATATGGCACGCAAAACGAATCTCTATAACATTGCATAATCACTTTTCCTACGACATAATAAATATAAAACCCTATACTTAATCAGAATTAGGTTACGGAGAGCAGTGCCGTAAGAAAATATTATAAGGGCAGAAACCCAGACGAGAAGGTTGGATAGCCCAATAACTGAAGGATCCAAACTCCAATAATGATTAGAGACAATATCTGTTTGTTTTGTATTATAGGGTTTTATAATTATGATGTTGAATAAGAATTGAAATCTCATGTTGTAAAGATAAAAAACATGTGAGATTCATGTGTTAGAAAAAATTATATGTGGGATCCATATCAGCATAAAAATCGAAGGGTGTGTTGGAAAAAGTTAATTCTCATGTTGAATGAGAATTATAATATAATTTTTTATATCAATTTTAATTATTTTTTGAAGCGAGTGCCTAGGCTCTTTTAAATATTCTCACAAATTTTGATTTCGTGAGCGGGCTATCAAACTAATTTCAAATTTGGAGCAAGTCATAGATTAAAATTTTATGCTCCTCTTTAAAATGACATTGATGGGATCAAACTGAGATCTTTTCCTACCAGCTCGTTTACACGCTGCCGTGAATCCATTTTTCTTTAACTTTACTCCTTTTAAGCACTGAAACTAAAAAGTGTGAGTGAGTTAAAGGCAAGATAAGAATGACATTTTTTTCTTCTTTTTCTTTATTCTACACTCAATTCACACTGCAGGTCATGTTGGTAGCCCTATCATAAAGCCAAGGGTCAGCAGGAATTGAAAAAGGGTTTTCTTGGTTATCAAAAAAAGAAAAAGGGTTTTCCTATTAAACTTTGGGAAAAGATTTTGTTTACGTTAAAGAAAATAACTTTTCTCTCATATATTAATAAAGGAAAAAAAGTATCTAACGTTACTTTAGATAATCTTGTCTAATGTTCATTAAAACGACGTCATTTTTTGTTAAAAATTAAAATGATAAAGATTATTATAATCCCGAAATAAATACAAATTATAAAAATACCATGATTTCCGTCCCAAAATGACATCATTTCAATTCAATGAATATTAAATAAAGTTATCTAAAATAACTTTAGAAAAAATAAACCCATAAATAAAAAGGTTTAAAAATATTAATAATAATAATAAGGTAGATTCCTTGAATTTTTTATTAATAAATAGTGAGATACACATATTTATCTTTATAACATAAAATATCTTATCTTCTTTTAACATGAGATTAATAATACCTTCAAGTTTCTGGCCGTTGTTTGCGTCTGTTCTTCTCACATTGTATTATTGAGCGATGCATGCTACAAACTCAACCAACCAACAAATGCTAGAAATTGTATCCTAACCTAGAAATTTGATAGGCTATGTCAAATCATTGACATTAATCCTGTTACCTGGGTAATGGTGACATATTGCTAGCTACTACTTCATTGTTATAACGTATTAAAAAAATTAGAAACGTCATTCTTCATTAACTTTTTTTATTTAAATGCTAAATGTCATGTAAATAATGTTATTTCTTAATCTGCTACAGGGACAAGTTCATTATCCGATGTAGCAAACTCGGTTTGCTGATATATCACATTTTTAATGGATAATAAATATCAAGTAAAAAAAGATGAAGTTCGCTATATTAGGTAACGAACTTGGTGTCCACAAGAAACGTGACATGTCAGCAAACCGAATTCGCTACATCGGATAGCGAACTTGCCCCGTGGCAGATTGAGAAATAACACTGTTCGCGTGGTATATAGGTAAAAAAGTTAATTAACAGTAACATTTTGGTCACTATTCCCATAAATTAGAGGGTTACACATCAGAATGGATCGAATTTAAATTTAAATTCATAAGTTGAATTTCATTGGAAATCCAACTACGTTTTACAATGATCTCAATAGCGAAATCCAAATCTATCTTGGTGGTCGGAAAAAAGGTAATTAAAGAAGAGAATGGATGGTTTGAATGTCAGGAAAGCCAAACAACTGAACTAGATATTATGAAAGAAAAATAACTTTGAGCCAAAATGATAAAATGATAGGAGCGGAAAAAAAATAAAAAATAAAATCCTAGGCATACCCTCTCAAATTAGGAAAGGACCACGATAAAAGCTTCAAGTTGAAGTTGTAAAAAGGAAAACAAGTAGAATACTCCTATGAATGGAAAGCCAATTGCAGAGAGGGACCCACAAAAAGAAAGTGATTCATAAAGGAGGTTATATGTAGTGAACCGAGACCACTATTTTTAGGTGGTCCCTTAGTGTAAATAGAAGGGTAAAATGGAAAAAGTAGGAAAATAATAGGGATAAAAAAGGAAAGAGAAAATTAATGTTGTGAGAGGAAGCACCAAAAAATTCAGTGGTCCTGGAGCATATTAAATATTTCCTTCATAAAGAAGAGTCTAAAGGACTAGGAGATATTGGAAGGTACGATACACTCGGCCGGCAAAACGAGCTCGACTTGACGGGTCAACTTGTTTAACCCGTTAAACGGGGTGAGATAGACTGAGTTTTTCAACCCATTTTAAAAGTGGGGTGGGACAGACTCATTTTTTGGCGGGTTGGTGGCGGGCATAGATGGATCGAGGCGGATCAGTGTAAAATAGGCTCGGGCTGGCGGGCCAACCCGCCAAACGGGATGGGGCGGACTGGCTCATTTTTTGGCGGGGAGGGACGGACTGCCCACTTTGCCACCTCTACTCCCATCAGGTTAATTAATTAGTACTACTTCCATTTACAATATGTTTTAATTTTGTTAAATCATTAATAAATAATTTATTTAATTTTTGGTACATATAAATAATTTATTTTAATAACAGTAAAGGAAGTGATTTAAAAAAATTAAAATACATTTTATATTATAAACAGAAGTAGCACTGAAAACTTAATACAACGCCGAAGAAATTCTCCACGTTATCTTATAAATTGTGTCATGATGATGATTATATGTCGTGGGATGGCCCATCTATGTCCCAAAATTTGGGCCACCAATCCCAAATTTTTGGACCACCAATTTGCTCATATATAGAGAGAACAAAACATGCATTTCAGGATCTGTCTTCTTCCGCTCTTAAGTGGCTCTTGGGATATCAGAAAGACAAATTCCAAGTTGTACGTACTGGCCATGGACCCAAACGTACACATCATGTTGGGTTGGTATAGAGAATCTGATAGAATTTTTGGGAAAGTAATGTAGATAAAATATATTTATCATGGTTT
>JAVKPL010015373.1:0-12485 GCA_032173675.1 Gastrolobium villosum | reverse complement strand
ACACTTTCTTGGAACCAATGGATTTGACAACACATGCTGAGTAAAGTTTGGTGGGGTGGGGGATGTAACAGCCCGTTGTACACCGGTATTGCTAACATTGATTATGATATTAAGCGCAGTTACAATCACAGTGATTAGATTAATTAAATTACGGGCAAATTTTTCTTTTAACATATTCCTTTTCTTACATAAACACTTTTTCCGTAATCAATTAAAACAACGCTATAATTGTAAATGCGATACGCGGAAGCATACATTTTTCTAACTTCATTCATTCTTCTTTTTATTCAATTCATTTAAACTCACCATCTTACTCTCACCTTTTACCAAGTTATAGTCCTTTACGTTGTCTACGCGTGGCTTCAAACCACGTATCATTTGGAGTTCTACCCGTCAAGTTAAGCCCCTTTATTTTAGTCTAGAAAAACCTGAATTTTCGAAAATTACACTGTGGTAATCGATTACCAGTGGGTGGTAATCGATTACCACCTGTCAAAAATGAGGCAGTAGCCAATTTTCTCATTCCTCTGTTCTGGTAATCGATTACCAACTCTTGGTAATCGATTACCTCACATGGTAATCGATTACCAAAGGCCAGTAATCGATTACCAGTGCAGACAGTAGCTAATTTTTCGTCCCCTGTTGCATGGTAATCGATTACCATGCTTGGGTAATCGATTACTATGCAGCAAAATGACAGATTACAGCAGTTTTGAGCCCAAGAAAGGTTGTGTAATCCATCCCTAATCCCTTGGTACTCCACATAACACATAATCATGTCCTAATGTTGGCTCTAGGCCCTTCCATCATGCATTTTCCTTAAGTTTAACATCATTTACATCATTCTCAAATAATGGCCATTTACATGTACATATGGACCATTTTTACATCATTACACATCAAGACTTCAAGGCTATGAATGTGGCAATGGACAAGTCCCATGCTCACTCAAAATATACAGTTATCCAAGCCATGAATAATAAAACATGTCAAGACTTAGCATATGACCATGAACACTAACAAAAGCATGGAAAATGACATCATGCAATATGTTCATGACCTAAGTCTCAAAATACTAATGGTATGCTATGTGCACTCCATAAACTCCTCCAAAAAGCCATGCAATCCCATGCACCGCATGCCCATCCAACGTCCACTATACGGGCTTCTTGCCCGAAGCTCCTCCCGGCTCATAGTGACCTGAAATGTGGTCCCCCAAACACGGGGTGAGATATACGGATATATCTCAGTAAACCAATGGAGCTAGAGGCTCTCTCCACTCCATGGCTCACTAAAATGTATCAAAATGACATAATATGGCATGCAAGTAAAACAATATCACCATCCTCCTGGAGACACCCAAGAACATCCACTCATGGATTCGTGTTCAAGGACTCCATCATATAACTCCCGAGACAGTCCTGGCGCCTCTCCCATGGTTGAGAAGACTCCATGGCAATACCCAACCGGAACTCCTCATGAGCCCTATCCGGCGGACGTCCCACGTTTGGATCATCCTGGCGCCGCTTCCAGAGTCGACTCCACGGCAATACCCGACTGGCATTCTCACAAGGATGAATCCAGCGGATGTCCAAACTCCACTCGTCAACTGATCAGTGACCACACAATTTTCACACAATACAAGCAATATGCATACAAGCACACAAACACATCATGTCATCACTACATAGTCCAACCACAACCTTCCTCTAGGTGTGGTGGAGCTCACTAGGGATTAAACCCAAGTTCCAAGAGTTTACCTTAACACGAGCAACACCGTTCCAAACGTATGCTCCAAATCAACTTTTCACAAATCCAACCGTGTGAGGCACCCTACAACAATCATCAAATCCCAATTACACAAAAACTCATTTTTCATCAAAATTCCTCAAAATTCTCTAAGTTAAAAACCTAGATTTTTCACCAAAATTTAACATAGCATTTCTAGCTTACAAACATGATTCTAAGGCCTTTTCATCTAATAGCATTTTTGCATTTGGGCTCTCTATCATCACACATCTAAAATCAAAGGTTTGAACACATATTCATAGATCTAAGAAATCAAGTATCAAAAGATCACAAATATACTTACAATGGGTAGTATGATCACCATCAAGGCTTCACTAAACCATTTGAAACTCAAAACTCCAAGAAATCTCAAAAATCTCCAATGGGTCGGATCTGTTCTTGCTCAAAACGCGGCCAAAGAGATGGATTCAAGGCTTCTAAGTGCTACCAATGGCTTTGGAAGGTTGTTTATGATAGATTTCAACACCAAAATCAAGCGATTCGGTGGAGAAACGAAGAAATGGTGAAATGGGAAGAAAATGGTGTTTTGGTCTTCTTTTCCTACAGAGAGCGCGCGAGAGAGATGAGAGGAAAAGAGAGAAAGAAGGAAAGAAAAGGAGGTGGGGCCAAGTGACTTCGGTCACACGGGTCCCACACGCGATCTAACTTTAACTCCGATAAAATTTCCGATCACAAATCCTTAATCTAAATATTTTTCCAGTCCATGACATATTTTTCTTTCTCCAAAATAATGATAAAAATTTCACACCTATCGGTACACTCACATCACAGTATTTTAACACTAAAAATCACTATTCATCGATTTTTCTCAAATTTTCCTATTTACTCAATTTTTCGCCCTGATTCCATTTCCAACCTTACTTTTGTCATTTGAAATCTCTAACTCAATATTTAAGCCTCCTAACACACGGTTGGCAAATTACTCTTTTGCCCTTTTTGCCCCTTTTGGCCATAATACCTGGATTTTCACTAATCCATCAACTTTCATTTCTCAATATATCATTAAAATAAACATTTAAATATTTGAGGTGTTATATTCACCCCACCTTTTTGAAATTTTGTCCGCAAAATTAAATCATACCTGCTCGCTAACTCAGGATACAGCCGGAGAATCTCGTCCTCCCGCTCCCAAGTAGCCTCCTCAGGTGTGCGGCCTTCCCACTGAATCTTCAGCATGGGAATCACTTTACTTCTCAATCGCTTTTCACTGCGATCCAGTACTGCAATAGGACCAATGGGAGTCTTCAAGTTCTCCCTGATTTCAATATTATCCGGCATCACAACATGTGACTCATCCGGAACATAACGTCGCAACTGCGACACATGAAAGACGTCATGTAAATTAGATAACTGTGGGGGCAAGGCAAGCTGATAGGCCACCAATCCAACTCTTTTCATAATCTGATATGGCCCAATAAACCGTGGACTCAGCTTCCTCACACCCAACGCACGGCCAACACCTGTGACCGGCGACAAACGTACGAAAACATGGTCACCTTCCTCAAATTCCAGAGGTCTATGCTTATTGTCATAGTAACTTTTCTGCCGATTCTGTGCCTGTTTCAATTTCTCTCTGATCATTTCAATTTGCACTGTCGTTTCCTGCACAAAATCCGGACCAAATCTTTCTTTATCGCCTACCTCAGTCCAACAAGTGGGCGTACGACACCTCCTGCCATACAGAACCTCATATGGTGCCATACCCAGACTGGAATGAAAACTGTTGTTATAAGAAAATTCCACCAGTGGTAAGTACTTATCCCAAGCATTACCCTGTTCCAGTGTGCAAGCTCTCAGCATATCCTCAAGTGTCTGTATGGTCCTCTCAGTCTGACCATCAGTCTGCGGGTGATAAGCAGTGCTCAGCCGGAGCTGAGTGCCAAAAGCCTGCTGCAAAGCTCCCCAAAATCGCGAAGTAAACTTCGGGTCCCGATCACTAACAATGCTAATCGGTATCCCATGGAGTCTAACAATCTCCTTTACATACAGTGTAGCCAACTTCTCTGTGGTGTAGTCTACTCGTACTGGTAGAAAATGTGCAGACTTCGTAAGTCGGTCCACAATAACCCAAATCGAATCATAACCAGCTTGAGTTCGCGGCAATCCAACAACAAAATCCATAGAAATACTTTCCCATTTCCATTCAGGTATATCCAGCGGCTGAAGTAATCCAGCAGGTTTCTGATGCTCTATTTTCACTTTCTGACACACCAAGCACTTAGACACGTACTCGGCAACATCCCTTTTCATACCAGGCCACCAGAACTTCACTTTCAAATCTTGATACATCTTTGTGGCACCTGGGTGGATAGCATATTGACCCTTATGGGCCTCAGTCATAACTTCCTCTGCAAGTTCCTTGGGCACAACAATCCTGCCCTGATATAATAGTAATCCGTGTTCATTCACAGATATGCCACTCTGGCCTTTCAAATACTTTATACTCTTATTGCGAATCTGAGTCTCTTTAATCTTCTCGTGCAGCTCGTTCTCAATCCGGGTCAACTCCATATCACACATTCTTCCTGCAAAGAAATCCGTTATTTTCATATCACGAAATTGCTCAATCACTTCATTATCCCACATCATCATATGAGATAAGTTAACAGACTTCCTACTCAATGCATCTGCCACAACATTGGCCTTTCCCGGGTGGTATTTCAGCTCAAAGTCATAATCTTTCAAAAATTCAACCCATCTACGCTGCCTCATATTCAGCTCCTTCTGATCAAATAAATATTTCAAGCTTTTATGGTCGCTGAACACAGCAAACTTCATTCCATACAGAAAATGCCTCCAAATTTTCAAGGCAAAAACAATAGCAGCCAGTTCCAAGTCGTGCGTCGGATAATTTTCTTCATGCGGCCTCAACTGCCTAGACGCATATGCAATCACTTTTCCTTCTTGCATCAGCACGCTCCCTAAACCTTTCTTAGAAGCGTCACAATATAATACAAACTCACCCTCCGGATCAGGTAGAGTCAACACCGGAGCAGTAGTCAATTTCTCTTTAAGTAGCAGAAAACAGTCCTCACATTCCTGGGTCCACACAAAAGGAGTATCCTTTCGTGTCAATCGGGTCAACGGTAGAACCATTGCAGAAAACCCCTGTATAAACCGGCGATAATAGCCAGCAAGCCCCAGAAAACTTCTAATTTCAGTCACAGTCTTTGGTCGTTCCCAGTCGCTTACCGCTTCAATCTTGCTTGGATCCACTGCAACACCACTTGCAGAAATAACATGACCCAAGAATTGCACCTCAGATAACCAGAATTCACACTTAGACGGCTTAGCATACAGTTTCTTGTCCTTTAACACCTGCAACACAGTCCTCAAATGGTCCATGTGCTCCTCTTTACTCTTAGAATAAATTAAAATGTCATCAATGAATACAATTACGAACTGGTCCAAATACGGTTTAAAGATGCGGTTCATATAGTCCATGAACACCGCCGGGGCATTAGTAAGCCCAAAAGGAATCACTTGATACTCAAAATGTCCATATCTGGATCGGAAAGCTGTTTTAGGTACATCCTCTGGTTTAATCCGAATCTGGTGATATCCGGACCGGAGATCAATCTTTGAAAATACACAGGCACCCCTCAACTGATCTAATAAATCATCAATACGCGGCAATGGGTACCGGTTCTTAATAGTCACTTTATTCAGCTGTCGGTAGTCAGTGCACAAACTCATGCTACCATCCTTTTTCTTTACAAATATCACCGGTGCTCCCCACGGAGACACACTCGGCCTAATGAAATTCTTCGCAGACAGTTCTTCAATATGTTTCTTCAACTCGGCCAACTCAAGTGGCGACATCCGGTATGGAGCCAAGGAGATCGGCCCCACACCAGGCAATAAATCAATCGAGAATTCAATCTCTCTCTCAGGTGGAAATTCCGGTATCTCATCCGGAAACACATCTTCAAACTCATTAACAACTGGTATAACAGAAATCTCTTCCTTTTTATCACCCACCAATCCGCCCAACAAGACATAACCCAGATCTCCAGCCTTCAAGGCTTTCACAGTCTGACTGACGGACAAATACAAAGACGGACAAACAGACGGCCTCTCATGAGATAGCAACAACCTCTTCCCGCAGCAATCAATCATTGCGCAGTTCCGAGACAACCAATCCATCCCCAAAATTAAATTGACAGAGGCCAGGGGTAAGATAATTAAATCAATAGTGTAACCCCTGCCTAAATAAGTGAACTTCACATCTTCACAGATCCAAGACGATTCACTAACCTCTCCTGTAGCGGTAGTAATACGCATCGGAGGAACCATCCGTGTTACCTTTAAGTCCAACGCCTTAGCCACATAATCCGCCACAAATGAATGTGTTGCTCCCGAATCAAACAACACAGATAAATCAACATTAGAGAGAAAAATTATACCTTTAACCAAATTCAGAGCCTTTTCAGTACGTTGAGCATTAGTAGTATATACTCGTCCCACAGTAGGAACAACAGCAATAGGAGCAGCAGTAGTAGTAGTAGCTGGCGGCAAGGCCTGCAGATTCGCAGCCTGCCCCGAAGAAGATGTACAATTTCTAGCAAAGTGGCCACTCTGACCACATCTAAAACAATTCGACGTACCAGCACCACATACACCTCTGTGGTATTTCCCACACTTCCCACATTGTGGGGTAAAATATCTGTTCGAAGCACCACCACCACCAGTATTTCCACCCCTCTTGAACTGACCAGGAGGCTGCCTCACATGCAACCCCCTACCTCTATTATTATTATTGAAACCTCCTCTGTTGGTATTACCAGAAGGACCAGGTGTCCTCTTAACATCTTGCTCTTTTGTCGAATCAGATTTTGGATACCTTCCATAAACAGTCTCGACCCTTTTGCACTGGGTCACCAAATCAGCAAAGTTCCTCACCGCAGTATTAGACATCCTCTTTGCAATCTTCTCACTCAGCCCTCTTTGAAATTTAGCTGACAAGAATTCCGGAGTAGGTAGAGTACCTCCATAATTAGCAAACTTCACAAGCTCATTAAATTTTGCCACATAGGCATCCACAGTCATAACTCCCTGCACCAGATTATCAAATTCACCTTGCTTAGCCTCCCGAACATCGCGGGGAAAATATTCTTCATGAAATAATCCTTCAAACATAGTCCATGTAAGGACCTCACCCTGAATAACAAATGGGCGAGACACATTGTCCCACCACTCTTGGGCATCACCCTCCAGCATATAGACAGAATACAATAACTTCTGCGGGTCTTGGCATCTCATAACCTGAAAAATCTTGTCCATGCCCCTCAACCAAGCAGTGACCTCCTTTGGGTCCCTTGACCCCAGAAATGCGGGTGGCTTATGTTTCCTAAAAGATATGAGCCTACGCTCATCGTCAGCATTATCAAGCACCTGCCCAGCAGCCCCAGTAGATTGGGCAACAGATGACGGATCAGGAACATAACTAGGATCCGTAGTAGTATGATGACTAGCCTCACCAGTGTGGTGACTAGCCCCACTCTCCCCCTGTTGAGGAGTAACAGATGGCGTCGGTGTAGGAGTCACCGTAGCCGTATGCGGAGGTGTATCTTCCCTCCTAGGACGACCTCTATCCGCCCTCAACTCAGCCATAAAGGCCTGCATCATATCCTGATTTGCTTTCATCAGGTTCTCAGTCATATTTCTATTTGCAGCCGTTTCCGCCTGCAGAGCATTCAGTGCTGCAGTGACCGGATCCGGTGGCAAAGGACCTGCACCACGTGCCCCACGGCGACCTCGTGCCCTACTCATGATATCTGTACATGTAACACAAAGGAATGAGTTGATCAGACCCACACTGAGGAATCACATATACATTAATCATAAATAGTTCACAGATAGCTATGACACACAAGATACAATCATACACAACAATCAGAGTTCCCTAAACAAAACTGCTCTGATACCATAAAATAAAATGTAACAGCCCGTTGTACACCGGTATTGTTAACATTGATTATGATATTAAGCGCAGTTACAATCACAGTGATTAGATTAATTAAATTACGGGCAAATTTTTCTTTTAACATATTCCTTTTCTTACATAAACACTTTTTCCGTAATCAATTAAAACAACGCTATAATTGTAAATGCGATACGCGGAAGCATACATTTTTCTAACTTCATTCATTCTTCTTTTTATTCAATTCATTTAAACTCACCATCTTACTCTCACCTTTTACCAAGTTATAGTCCTTTACGTTGTCTACGCGTGGCTTCAAACCACGTATCATTTGGAGTTCTACCCGTCAAGTTAAGCCCCTTTATTTTAGTCTAGAAAAACCTGAATTTTCGAAAATTACACTGTGGTAATCGATTACCAGTGGGTGGTAATCGATTACCACCTGTCAAAAATGAGGCAGTAGCCAATTTTCTCATTCCTCTGTTCTGGTAATCGATTACCAACTCTTGGTAATCGATTACCTCACATGGTAATCGATTTCCAAAGGCCAGTAATCGATTACCAGTGCAGACAGTAGCTAATTTTTCGTCCCCTGTTGCATGGTAATCGATTACCATGCTTGGGTAATCGATTACTATGCAGCAAAATGACAGATTACAGCAGTTTTGAGCCCAAGAAAGGTTGTGTAATCCATCCCTAATCCCTTGGTACTCCACATAACACATAATCATGTCCTAATGTTGGCTCTAGGCCCTTCCATCATGCATTTTCCTTAAGTTTAACATCATTTACATCATTCTCAAATAATGGCCATTTACATGTACATATGGACCATTTTTACATCATTACACATCAAGACTTCAAGGCTATGAATGTGGCAATGGACAAGTCCCATGCTCACTCAAAATATACAGTTATCCAAGCCATGAATAATAAAACATGTCAAGACTTAGCATATGACCATGAACACTAACAAAAGCATGGAAAATGACATCATGCAATATGTTCATGACCTAAGTCTCAAAATACTAATGGTATGCTATGTGCACTCCATAAACTCCTCCAAAAAGCCATGCAATCCCATGCACCGCATGCCCATCCAACGTCCACTATACGGGCTTCTTGCCCGAAGCTCCTCCCGGCTCATAGTGACCTGAAATGTGGTCCCCCAAACACGGGGTGAGATATACGGATATATCTCAGTAAACCAATGGAGCTAGAGGCTCTCTCCACTCCATGGCTCACTAAAATGTATCAAAATGACATAATATGGCATGCAAGTAAAACAATATCACCATCCTCCTGGAGACACCCAAGAACATCCACTCATGGATTCGTGTTCAAGGACTCCATCATATAACTCCCGAGACAGTCCTGGCGCCTCTCCCATGGTTGAGAAGACTCCATGGCAATACCCAACCGGAACTCCTCATGAGCCCTATCCGGCGGACGTCCCACGTTTGGATCATCCTGGCGCCGCTTCCAGAGTCGACTCCACGGCAATACCCGACTGGCATTCTCACAAGGATGAATCCAGCGGATGTCCAAACTCCACTCGTCAACTGATCAGTGACCACACAATTTTCACACAATACAAGCAATATGCATACAAGCACACAAACACATCATGTCATCACTACATAGTCCAACCACAACCTTCCTCTAGGTGTGGTGGAGCTCACTAGGGATTAAACCCAAGTTCCAAGAGTTTACCTTAACACGAGCAACACCGTTCCAAACGTATGCTCCAAATCAACTTTTCACAAATCCAACCGTGTGAGGCACCCTACAACAATCATCAAATCCCAATTACACAAAAACTCATTTTTCATCAAAATTCCTCAAAATTCTCTAAGTTAAAAACCTAGATTTTTCACCAAAATTTAACATAGCATTTCTAGCTTACAAACATGATTCTAAGGCCTTTTCATCTAATAGCATTTTTGCATTTGGGCTCTCTATCATCACACATCTAAAATCAAAGGTTTGAACACATATTCATAGATCTAAGAAATCAACTATCAAAAGATCACAAATATACTTACAATGGGTAGTATGATCACCACCAAGGCTTCACTAAACCATTTGAAACTCAAAACTCCAAGAAATCTCAAAAATCTCCAATGGGTCGGATCTGTTCTTGCTCAAAACGCGGCCAAAGAGATGGATTCAAGGCTTCTAAGTGCTACCAATGGCTTTGGAAGGTTGTTTATGATAGATTTCAACACCAAAATCAAGCGATTCGGTGGAGAAACGAAGAAATGGTGAAATGGGAAGAAAATGGTGTTTTGGTCTTCTTTTCCTACAGAGAGCGCGCGAGAGAGATGAGAGGAAAAGAGAGAAAGAAGGAAAGAAAAGGAGGTGGGGCCAAGTGACTTCGGTCACACGGGTCCCACACGCGATCTAACTTTAACTCCGATAAAATTTCCGATCACAAATCCTTAATCTAAATATTTTTCCAGTCCATGACATATTTTTCTTTCTCCAAAATAATGATAAAAATTTCACACCTATCGGTACACTCACATCACGGTATTTTAACACTAAAAATCACTATTCATCAATTTTTCCCAAATTTTCCTATTTACTCAATTTTTCGCCCTGATTCCATTTCCAACCTTACTTTTGTCATTTGAAATCTCTAACTCAATATTTAAGCCTCCTAACACACGGTTGGCAAATTACTCTTTTGCCCTTTTTGCCCCTTTTGGCCATAATACCTGGATTTTCACTAATCCATCAACTTTCATTTCTCAATATATCATTAAAATAAACATTTAAATATTTGAGGTGTTATAGGGGATTTGAATTTGATTTCCACCAAATATATTTTTTGGAGGGGCGAATAGTTTTAACTAAACCTTAATTCGAGATTAGTCTTATAGTCAACTCAAATTGTTAAGGCTTGTGGAGATAGTGGGGGCTGATTCACCTCAAAGAAATAATTAGGATGATATAAAAAACATTTTCTTGGATGTTTTAACGTTAACACCACCAAAGGCAGGTACTCAGTTGGTAGCCGTGGGAGCTAAGCAGTGGAAAGGAAAGAGTTTGATCTCCACATGTTGCATTTGGGAGGGGCTTAAATATATTTATCCTTGAACTGTCTCGCGCTCCAGATTAATTTCACAATCGAATCAAAAAGTGGAAACTTGTAGGTAGGGGTGATAATAAGGCCAGGGGCCTATTAGGGGCCTTAGGTTTGGCCCGTTTCAGCCCAGCTTTTTTAATTATTGGATCCAGACTTATACTCATGCAAAAGCCTTTTTATTTAAAAGGCCTCAGTCTTAAAACCTTGGAGGATGGCCCGTATACAGTAAATTTATTTATTTCTTATATTTTTATATTAAACATTTGAGACAGCAAGTGCCACTTTTCATAATTACTAACAATATTTCATAATTACTAACAACGTTTGGTAAAGAAATAAGAGATATGAAGATGAATATATAAGATGTAGAAAAAGAAAGATTAAAAATGAGAAAAAAAAAGATGAAGGTAATTCCATTGCTGATGCTTTGGCAACCAAAGGGAAACTATTAGACACCTCGGATCTACAGCTTATTCTTGAAGTCCCTATGGATTGTAGAGAGCTGTTTGCTAGAGATTTGATGGGCACTACTTGCCCAGACTCAGTTTTATTTCTAGTTCTATTTCTTTCCCCTTTATTCAAAAAAAATTAAGGAAAAGCAACGTAAAGTAAAGTAAATGTGCCGTTGTTATTTTGACTTTTTAATATTAATATGTTTTTTTTATTATAAAAGAAACAACTATTATTTTCTTACAAAAAAATACATATGAGTCATGAGTGCATGATTAATGGGTTAAATATTGCTGCAAATTGAAAGGTAAGGTTTTTATTTTTAATAAATAAACAGGCCACGGGCTTAAGACAGACTTTTATTTTTTGTAAATGAATCAGGCCACAGGCTAATATTATATTCGTAACAGGTAACAGGCTTAACCCGTTAAGATCAAAGCTCGGCTCGGCTCGACTCGGTGCGTTAACACCCCTACTTGTAGGGTTATCAAGGGAGCCGAGGGTAGGATAACTTCAAAAAGAAAATAATAGTTAACGCCATTTAACAATTTAATACGTTACTTTTTTTCTCTTCTAAATTCATCATTATAATTTCTAACATTCTTCATCAATTATAACAAATTTAAACTTCAGTATTAAATATCGAAATATATTAATTACATGATCATAATACCAGTGTATCAATTTCAAATGCAAATAAAATTAAAATCTCATCTACCAAAAAAAACCCTCAAATTTGATAAAAAGAAACAGCTACGTATCTTGTAACTTTTAAAAATTTCTTAATATAAGTAAAACAAGTATTAGGTACTGTTTTATTTCATTTAACTAAAGACAACGTTTCGTATTCTAAAAAAAATTAATAAAGAGTAAAATAACACTATTAAAAAAATATCATGCCATTGAGCATGATAAACCAGGCTAGTCCAGCCAATTTCCCTTTTTGAAAATTGGGGCCATATTCTTCAAAATTATTTATTATAATAATATAGAATAGCAAGAGTGCTGCTTGATCATTGTTGTTGGGAAGTCAAGGTGAAACTTGTTAAGGGAAAGCCCAACTTTTGAGCATAAATTCTTGTCAAGCTTGGTGGTGTAAGGGGAAAACGTGCTAATGGTTGTTTTCTTTTAACAATCTTGATGGGTATATAACTTTAATTGGATAGTTTTTTTTCTGTTTCCAATGTACATAATAATAATAATAATAAGGGA
>JAVKPL010015372.1:0-12565 GCA_032173675.1 Gastrolobium villosum | reverse complement strand
GGCTGAGACCTCGATTGACAATCAAATTCAGGATGTGCCGGTAGTTAGAGAATTCGAGGAGGTATTCCCGGATGAAATACCTCGATTGCCTCCTCATAGGGAAATAGAATTTTCGATCGAACTTGTTCCTGGAGTTGGACCAATCTCCATCGCCCCGTATCGCATGGCACCTTTGGAACTGCGCGAGTTAAAGAAGCAGATAGAAGAGCTTTTGGCAAAGGAATTCATCAGACCGAGTACTTCCCCATGGGGTGCTCCAGCTATCTTGATTAAGAAGAAGGATGGAAGCTTACGTCTGTGTGTAGATTACCGCCAGCTGAACAAAGTCACGGTGAAGAATAAGTATCCGCTACCGAGGATCGACGATTTGATGGACCAGCTGAGAGGAGCCAGAGTCTTCTCCAAGATAGATTTACGATCGGGATACCATCAGATCCGGGTCAAACCGGAGGATATTCCGAAAACCGCTTTTAGGACTCGTTATGGGCACTATGAATACCAGGTGATCCCATTCGGACTTACGAATGCTCCAGCGGTATTCATGGACTACATGAACCGCATCTTCCGCCCGTTTCTTGATCAGTTCGTAATTGTGTTTATCGACGACATCCTGATTTACTCGGCTAATGAAGAGCTGCACGCGGAACATCTGAGGATTGTCTTGCAAGTCTTGAAGGAGAAGCAGTTGTACGCAAAATGGTCGAAGTGCGAGTTTTGGCTTAAAGAGGTCCAGTTTCTGGGCCATGTCATTTCATCAGAAGGTATCGCGGTGGACCCCAGCAAGGTTGAAGCTGTTATGAATTGGGAACGACCCAAGTCTGTCACTGAAGTAAGAAGTTTCTTAGGTCTGGCTGGGTATTATCGAAGGTTCATCCAGAATTTCTCTCAAATAGTGCAACCTCTTACTCGTCTCACTCGGAAGGATAAGCCTTTTGAGTGGACTGAAGCCTGCGAGGAATGTTTCTTGGAGCTAAAGAGCAGATTGACGAGTGCTCCGGTACTCACGATTCCAGATCCTACTCGAAAGTTCGAAGTTTACTGCGATGCGTCGCTGAAAGGACTTGGATGCGTGTTGATGCAGGACCGTATGGCAGTAGCTTATGCATCTCGACAACTGAAGCCTCACGAAGAAAATTATCCGACGCACGACTTGGAGTTAGCAGCTATAGTGTTCGCACTGAAAATCTGGAGGCACCACTTGTATGGTTCGCAGTTTGACGTGTTCAGCGATCATAAGAGTTTGAAGTACTTGTTCGACCAGAAGGAGCTGAATATGCGGCAACGTCGGTGGATGGAATTTCTGAAGGACTACGATTTTGAACTTAAATACCACCCAGGAAAGGCAAACGTGGTAGCCGACGCCCTGAGCAGGAAGACTCTACACACTGCAACTCTGATGATGGAAGAATTGAAGTTGTTTGAGGCCTTTCGAGACTTGAACTTATCGGTAGACGAGAGAGGAAGTAGCATAAGACTGGGAAATATAAAGGTGGAGAATGAATTGATCAGAAGAATTAAGGAGGCTCAGAAAGATGAAGAGTTAGTCCGTGAGTTGGTTGGTAACCAAGAGGTAGTAAAGGATGAGAATGATGTCTGGAGATTCCAAGGACGGCTGGTTGTGCCGAATGAAGAGTTGAGGCAAGAAGTTTTGCAGGAAGCTCACAAGGGTAAGTATGCAGTTCATCCTGGATCCACGAAGATGTACCATGACTTGAAGACCTCATTCTGGTGGCCAGGTATGAAGCGTGATATTGCGGAGTATGTATCTCGGTGCTTAACTTGTCAGAAGGTGAAGTACGAACATCAGAAACCGTCGGGACTTCTTCAACCTTTGGAGATCCCCGAATGGAAGTGGGACAGCATTTCGATGGATTTTGTAGTTGGACTTCCTCGGACGCGAGAAGGATATGATTCTATCTGGGTGATTGTCGATCGTTTAACGAAGTCAGCTCATTTCTTGCGTGTTAGAACCACATATGATACAGAGAGGCTTGCTAGAATTTATCTGCAGGAGATTGTAAAGCTGCACGGAGTTCCTACGAGTATTGTCAGTGATCGTGATCCCAAGTTTACATCTAAGTTTTGGGAATCCTTTCAAAGAGCATTAGGGACCCAACTGAGGTTGAGTACTGCTTATCATCCGCAGACCGATGGACAGACGGAACGCACCATTCAAGCCTTAGAGGACATGTTGCGAGCATGTGTTTTGGAGTTAGGAGGCAGCTGGGATAGTTATCTTTCGTTGATTGAGTTCGCTTACAACAACAGTTACCACTCCAGCATTCAGATGGCACCATATGAAGCTTTGTATGGGAGGAAATGCAGATCCCCTTTATGTTGGACTGAAGTGGGTGAGCGAAGTATGTTAGGACCCGATCTAATCCAAGAAACATCCGAACAAGTAAAGAAGATTCGGGAGAATATGCAGCGGGCTCAGGCCAGACAGAAGAGTTACTACGACAAGCGTCATAAGCCTCTATCTTTCGAAGTCGGAGATCATGTATTTTTGAGAATCACTCCTACATCGGGACTCGGAAGGAGAATGGGAGTAAAGAAGTTAAGTCCACGGTACTTAGGACCGTATCTGATTATGGACCGGATTGGAGAGTCTGCATACCGGTTGGCTTTACCACCCAATCTGTCAGGAATCCACAATGTATTTCATGTGTCTCAGCTACGGAGGTATCTCTCTGATCCATCTCACGTGTTACATCCAGAAGAAGTGGAACTAAAGGAAGATCTGACTTATCAAGTACAACCATTCCAAATTCTTGAAAGATCCGTCAAGCGACTCCGTTCTAAAGAGATTCCGTTGGTGAAAGTATTATGGAACAACAGATCGGCAGCTGAAGCCACTTGGGAGCGCGAGGAAGACGTTCAGAAACGCTATCCAGAACTGTTTAGCTCTTAAGTAAGTTTATTTTGCGGACAAAATTCCTTTTTGGTGGGGAGAGTGTAACATCCCGCATAATTAGTAAAATACCTAAGTACTATATGCTATGTGTACATGTGTGGAATTCGGATGTATGGTTTATGGGTAATGGTTTGTGAATCGTTTGATCTTTATTTCTTGGATAAGACTAAGGTAGTTAATTAAATTAAATCATAGGAAGTTACATATGTAGGCATGTGAACTTGATCTTATGAATAATGTGAGTGTGTGCTAGAAGGCATTAGTGTTTGGATGTGGGCTTGAGTGTGTATAGACTTGTTGCTTTTGGACTTGGGTGTTTGGATCCTTTGTGTGTGTGTGGCCAATGGCCCAAGGATGGCTCTTGGATCAAGCCAATTCAGCCCAAAATTGTAACCATTCTTATTTCCCCTAAACCTTGCCCATTTTGGGTGTCTTGTGCATCAAGAAACAACCACTTGGCTTCATGTTTACCCTCTCTTTTATGCGCACAAGTAGATGGATTACACTTAGAAAAATCTGCCTAATTCCTTCATGTTTGACCGCCACCTCATCTTGATTATACACACTTGATTTTAATTTTATTGCATGGTGGACACATGTGCAATTTAGCATGTTTTTGGGCTGCATACTCATCCATTTAGGCGCACATGGGAGGGACTTTTGTGCAGATTTCTTGTGTCACCAAATTGCCTAACTTGTTGACTTGGAGAACCCTCTTACACTTCCATCATTAGACTGCATTGTGCAGATTTTGTTGCAAGCTTTTGCAGCCATCATAAGTCAAACCTCCTCCTCCTTCCACATGCATCATGAGACTGCATTCTCATCATTTTTGTGCAGAGGTCAGCTGCATGAATCTGAATCCTTGGCTGCCACAAAGCCCTCTAGCTTGTGGACTTAGTGAACCTCCCTCACCCCTCATCATTGTGCGCATAGCTTGGCTTTTTATGCAGAATTTTTCTGCACAAGGACAGCCCTATTTGAGTGCTTGGACTGTCACAAATCTGCACCCACATGCACCTCTTTTCCTCTCATGATTTGCGCACCAAGGACTGCATAAGTGCAGATTTTTGGGCTGCCACATGGTTAGTTTACTTGTTGACTTAGCTAAGCTCTTGCATGTGCACTTGACCCTTCCTTCCCACTCCATTCATGCGCAACTCTTGATCATTTGTGCAGAAATTTCCCTGCCTTGGACAGCCCTCAAAGCTGAACAAATCTTCCCTCACCTCTTGCATGTAAATAGAGTAAAGAAGAAGCAAACCTTGCTTGATTCAGCCTTAGATTCAGCCCCAAGAAATCTGAACCTTCCATGATGGTTAATCATAGCAACTCCTCTCCTCCCTCTCTTTAAATTTGCGCACAAGAGGGGCTGCCCCCATTCACTTGTGCAGCAAATTCTCCTCCTCCTCCTCACTCCCTCTAGCCACCAACAAGCCACCTTGGAGCAAGAAGACTTTGTCAAGCCAACTTCCCCTCTCCTTCACCTCAACCATACACCAAGCTTGTGCTAGCCTTCCTCCTCACCTTGTTGCGCATAGATCACCATAGGAAGTAAGGATTTGTTGTGTAGAGAAGCTTGAAGGTGGTGTGTGACTTTGAAGGGTGTGCTACAAGAGGTAGGCTTTAAACCTTGAACTCTTTCTTTGTGTAGCCATGTATGTATGCTTAAATGACTCCTTGTGTATGTGTTGTTTTGGGATTCAAGTATGAGCATGGTAAAAATTAGAATGGTGGAGCTATTTCATGATGAATTATATGCATAAAAATCTTATGGTTATATTTGAGCTAGGTCACTAATTCTTGTATGATTAGGCCACTGTTTTAAAGAGAAATGTGCCACTGTTTCCTTATGTAAATGCCACTGTTTTGGAGATGTAATGCCACTGTTTCGGTCCCTAAAAATCACAATTTAAGCCACTGTTTCTGCACATTTTAATGCCACTGTTTCTGCACATTTTAAGCCACTGTTTCTGCACATAAAAGCCACTGTTTCTGCACCCACTGTTTCTGCACATTTTAAGCCACTGTTTCTGCACATTTTAAGCCACTGTTTCTGCACATGTATGTCACTGTTTTAGTGCCCTTAAGCCACTGTTTTCCACATGAAATACCACTGTTTCATACTCATAAAATGCCACTGTTTCCATGCTTAAAATGCCACTGTTTTAGCCATGTAATGCCACTGTTTTACATGCTTAAAATGCCACTGTTTTAGTGCATGTAATGCCACTGTTTTATGCCATGTAAAATGCCACTGTTTTATGCATAAAAATGCCACTGTTATCGTTTTATGCATAAATGCCACTGTTTATATGCATAAATGCCACTGTTTATATGCATAAATGCCACTGTTTTTATGCCTCAAATGCCACTGTTTTAGTCATCATATGCCACTGTTTTTATGCATAAAAATGCCACTGTTTTAGCCCTTCTATGCCACTGTTTGTATGCATAAAATGTCACTGTTTTAATCCATGATAGGCCACTGTTTATGCCACTGTTTTGGAAGTTCAAGTGCCACTGTTTCTGTTTTAAAAATGCCACTGTTTCTGTTTTAAAAACGCCACTGTTTCTGTTTTGGAAAAGTTTAAAACGTCACTGTTTTGGCTGCTGTAAACACTGCTGTATGCTCACTGTTTTGCTGCTGTATGTGCTGTTTTGCTGCTGTATGCTCACTGTTTTGCTGCTGTATGCTCACTGTTTTGCTGCTGTATGTTCACTGTTTTGGCTGCTGTAAACACTGCTGTATGCTCACTGTTTTGCTGCTGTATGCTCACTGTTTTGCTGCTGTATGTTCACTGTTTTGGCTGCTGTAAGCCACTGCTGTATGCTCTCTGTTCTGCTGTAAATAGCCACTGTAAATGATTAGTTTTAATTGATTTAGGTGCGCTTAAGAAGTGAGAATATTTCGCTGCCGTTGGTAATATTTAAGGAAAGCTAAGGTAAGTGTCAGGCGATGAAGCCTAATGTGACTATTGACTACTGGTATAGAATTGTAACATGATGCTCCATATGCCGTAAAAATGTTATGTTCCATTATAATGAAAGGAAACTGCCAAAATGTGTCGTGATGACTATGAGGTAAGACGTTATGTGGCAGCATAACGCATATGAAAGGTATATAAGCATGCATCTTACATTATACCGCATTTTTACGCTTTGTGTGTGAAAGCATAGCATGACATACATATATCATGATCATATAGGCCTTGTTTTAGAATAGTTATGTACAGGACCATGTGTTTGAGCAAGCATCATATAGGCATCCCCAAGGTACCGGGGTATGGGACACTTGGCATCAGTCCGCATAGGCCCTCAGATGGAATCCACATGGAGCTCAGGTGCCAAGGGTATATTTGATTCCACTGGGAAGTGCGCGCACGACGGTGCTAAAAGCGCAAAGGAAAGGCGTTATATACGCAATATATGAATATGATAAAAAGGAAAAGGAACAAGGATATGTTGAAGTGACTGTTTCTAATTTTGTGCCTAGTTAATATTGTTATATTACTGGTTTTATTGCCACACTACTGGGATTATTCTCACCCCTTCGGGGCTGCTATTTTCCTAAATGGCAGGAGGACATAAAAGCACTTGAAGACATGATGTTTGCTGTTGATTGCTGATGCGTGGATTATCATTGTTGCTGTTTGTTTAAACTGGATAACTGTAATGATTAATATTTTGATACTTTTGGATGGCTGTAGTCCTTATCATCTTTATGTTAGTTGGAACCTTTGTGAACAATGACTATTTTGGAAAACCTTTATGAAAGGAATTTAAGTGTTGAAAAATTTTATACGGATTTGTATACTGCTTTATTAGCTCATGTGACGTTAACGACTCTAATTCCGCTTAGCAAACGACTCTCTTGGATGCATACAAGGGAGGGCGTTACAATCACATTCATATATTGCGTATATAACGCCTTTCCTTTGCGCTTTTAGCACCGTCGTGCGCGCACTTCCCAGTGGAATCAATTATACCCTTGGCACCTGAGCTCCATGTGGATTCCATCTGAGGGCCTATGCGGACTGATGCCAAGTGTCCCATACCCCGGTACCTTGGGGATGCCTATATGATGCTTGCTCAAACACATGGTCCTGTACATAACTATTCTAAAACAAGGCCTATATGATTTTGATACATGCATGTCATGCTATGCTTTCACACACACAAAGCGTAAAAATGCGGTATGATGTAAGGTGCATGCATATATACCTTTCATATGCGTTATGCTGCCACATAACGTCTTTACCTCATAATCATATAGCCCTCAGGCACGTTTTAGGCAGTTTCCTTTCATCATAATAGAACATAATATTTTTACGGTATATGGAGCATCATGTTACAATTCTATACCAGTAGTCAATAGTCACATTAGGCTTCATCGCCTGACACTTACCTTAGCCTTCCTTAAAAATTACCAACAGCAGCGAAATATTCTCACTTCTTAAGCGCACCTAAATCAATTAAAACTAATCATTTACAGTGGCTAATTACAGCAGAATAGAGAGCATACAGCAGTGGCTTACAGCAGCCAAAACAGTGAGTATTTACAGCAGCAAAACAGTGAGCATACAGCAGCAAAACAGTGAGCATACAGCAGTGTTTACAGCAGCCAAAACAGTGGACATACAACAGCAGCAAAACAGTGAGCATACAGCAGCAAAACAGTGAGCATACAGCAGTGTTTACAGCAGCCAAAACAGTGAACATACAGCAGCAAAACAGTGAGCATACAGCAGCAAAACAGTGAGCATATGGCAGTGTTTACAGCAGCCAAAACAGTGACGTTTTAAACGTTTTCAAAACAGAAACAGTGGCGTTTTTAAAACAGAAACAGTGGCATTTTTAAAACAGAAACAGTGGCACTTTGAACTTCCAAAACAGTGGCATTTTATACATACAAACAGTGGCATAGAAGGACTAAAACAGTGGCATTTTATGCATACAAACAGTGGCCTTTGAGGAGTAAAACAGTGGCATTTGTGTACATAAAACAGTGGCACATTATGCATGATACAGTGGCATACGATGACTTAAAACAGTGACCTTTTATGCATAAAAACAGTGGCATTTTAAGCATGAAAACAGTGGCATTACATGGCTAAAACAGTGGCATTTTAAGCATGGAAACAGTGGCATTTTATGAGTAAAAACAGTGGTATTTCATGCATGAAAACAGTGGCTTAAGGGCACTAAAACAGTGACATATATGTGCAGAAACAGTGGCATGTAATGGGCAGAAATAGTGGCTTAAAATGTGCAGAAACAGTGGCTTAAAATGTGCAGAAACAGTGGCTTAAAATGTGCAGAAACAGTGGCTTAAAATGTGCAGAAACAGTGGCTTTTAAGTGCAGAAACAGTGGCATTTTAGGTGCAGAAACAGTGGCATATAATGGTGATTTTGATGAACCGAAACAGTGGGCATACATCTTCAAAACAGTGGCATTTGCATAAGGAAACGGTGGCACATTTCTCTTTAAAACAGTGGCCTAATCATACAAACAGTGGCATATAATCTTAAGCATTTTTTATGCATACAATTCACCATGCAATAGCTCCACCATTCTAATTTTTACCATGCTCATACTTGAATCCCAAAACAACACATACTCAAGGAGTCATTTAAGCATACATACATGGCTACACAAAGAAAGAGTTCAAGGTTTAAAGCCTACCTCTTGTAGCACACCCTTCAAAGTCACACACCACCTTCAAGCTTCTCTACACAACAAGTCCTTACTTCCTATGGTGATCTATGCGCAACAAGGTGAGGAGGAACCACTTGGACAGCCACCAAAAGTGAGGGATCAAGACTGAACAGTGAGGTGGAAGTGAGGAGGAAAGCTTACTCTTTGCTAGGGACAAGGCTACGGTTTAGGGAGGTGAGGGAAGGTAAGTGATCAATGTTTTTTCTTCTCCAAGAGACTTGTTGGTTCGGTTATGGAAGAGAGGGAGTGAGGGAGAAACTTGGCTGCACACATGAAGCCAACTCCCTCTCCATGCGCATATATATAGGGAAGGTGAGGGAACAATGCTATGATTAACTATCATGAAGTATTCAGATTTCAAAGAGATGATGGGGCTGCATAAAAGGCTGAAACAAGCAAGGTTTGGCTTCTAAATTACTCTACTTACATGCAAAAGGGTGAGGGGATTTGTTCAGATTTAAGGGCTGTCCAAAGTCAGAATTCTTCTCTGCCCAACAGCCATGGTTTGCGCACAAAGGGGTGTGGAAAGGGAGTGTCATGAGCACATGAGAGAGTTTTGCTAAGTCAACAAGTAAAACACTATGTGGCAGTCCAAAAATCTGCACTTGTGCAGTCTTTGGTGCGCAAATGATGAGGGGAAAAGGTGCATCATGAGTGTAGATTTGTGGCAGTCCAAACACTCATATTGGGGCTGTCCTTGTGCAGAAAATTTCTGCATAAAAAGCCAAGCCATGCGCACAATGATGAGAGGTGAGGGAGGTTCACTAAGTCCACAAGCTAGAGGGCTTTGTGGCAGCCAAGGATTCAGATTTATGGAGCTGCCCTCTGCACAAAAATGATGGGAATGCAGTCTCATGATGCATGTGGAAGGAGGAAGAGATTTGACTCATGAAGGGCTGCAAAAGCTTACCAAAAAATCTGCACAATGCAGTCTCATGATGGGGAGTGAAAGTGGTTATCCAAGTCAACAAGTTATGCAGTCTTGTGTCATAAAAAAAATCTGCATTCAGTCCCTCCCATGTGCGCCCAAAATGGAGATTTATGCAGCCTAATATCATGCTTAAAGGCACATGTGACTACCATGCAATAAATTAAAATCAAGTTATGCATAATCAAGGTGAGGTGGCGGTTTAATCAAGGGAAAAAAAAAGCAGATTTGCAAGGTCCTAATTACTCTCCTATGTGCGCAAAAATGAGGGAAAAACATTAAGCCAAGTGGTTGTTCCTTGATGCACAAGACACCCTAAATGGGCAAGGCTTAGGGAAAGTAAGGGTGGACACAACCTTGGGCTGAATTAACTTGATCCAAGAGCCATACTTGGGCCATTGGCCACACACACAAAAGGATCCATTCACACAAGTCCAAGAGCAACAAGCACACACACTAGCCCACATCCAAAAACTAATGCCTTCTAACACATACTCACATTACTCACATGATTTTAATAAATTCATATGCCTACATACACACCCTCCTATGATTTAATTTAATTAATTACCTTAGTCTTATCCAAGGAATAAAATCAAACAATTCACAAGCCATAACACATAACACATAAACCATACATCCGAATTCTACACATGTACATATAGCATATAGTACTTAGGTATTCTACTAATTATGCGGGATGTTACAATCTTCCTCATCACATGTGCACAAGGGCAGCACCCATTCAGATTTTAGGCTGCCACAAAGCTGTCTTGCTTGTTGACTTGGTGAACCTCCTAGCATGTGCTCTTGATGACACCTCCCTCCACTCCACCTTGTGCGCATGGTTTGGTCATTTGTGTGAAAAATTCTGACTTAATAGCACTCATTCAGATCTGAACATATCTCCCTCACCTCCTTGCATGTGCATAGAGTAACTAAGAAGCAAACTCTTGCTTGTTCAAACCTGTTGTGCAGTCCCACTCTTACAAGAAACCAGAATTTTCATGATGCATCATCATGACAACCTCTCCTCACTTCTCTTTAAGATATGCGCCCAAGAGGGCTGTCCCCATTACAAAGTGCAGCCAACTTCTTCCCCTCTTCCATTTCCCCCCTCAAGCCGTGTAGTGTAGGAACCTTTGGAGAAAGAAAAACTTTGCTAAGACAACTCACCTTCCCTCACTGTCCAGCTTTGTTCCTCAACCTTGAAGCTGTCCAAGTTTGTTCCTCCTCACCATTTATGCGCATAGAACATCCTAGGAAGTGGGGACTTGTTGTGAAGTAGAGCTAGAAAGGTGTGGTGTGTGAGCTAGTAGTGTGTGCTACAAGAGGTAAGCCTTGAACTTAGACCTCTTTCATGGTGTGTAATCATGTGTGTGCTTGAATGTCTCCTTGAATATGTTTTGCTTTGGATTCTTGATTGAGCATGGTTAAAGTATGAGTATGGAGCTATTTTATGATGACTTGTATGCATGAGTTATAGAATGAAAGTCTCATGGTTATGTTTAAGTTCATGCCACTGTTTTCTTGTATGAATATGCCACTGTTTTGAGGAGAAATATGCCACTGTTTCCCTATGAAGGTGCCACTGTTTTGAGGCTAAGAAATGTCACTGTTTCGGTTTCACAAGACCACCATTTTGATGCCACTGTTTCTGCACACATATGCCACTGTTTTAGTGCTTCACATGCCACTGTTTCTGCATAAAATGCTCACTGTTTTAGTCCATTATGTGCCACTGTTTCTGCATAAAATGCTCACTGTTTTAGTCCATTATGTGCCACTGTTTCTGCATAAAATGCTCACTGTTTTAATGCCACATATGTCACTGTTTTGCACCAAAAACACTCACTGTTTTAGTACTTAATGAGCCACTGTTTCTGCATGAAATAACCATCATCTTGATGTCCAAACACTACCCTCTATGCCACTGTATTGGTGTCTAAATACTCCCATTTTGCCACTGTTTTGATGATCAAGAATCACTATTTGTGCCACTGTTTTAATGTCTAAAAATCATGATTTATATCACTGTTTTGGATGTTCAAATGTATCATTCATACCACTGTTTTAATGTTCAAAAACCACTCCCTTTGCCACTGTTTTTGATGTGCAAATATCACCACTAATGTCACTATTTTAATGCTTAAATGTTACCATTGATGCCACTGTTTTGATGCACAAATAACACTACTTATGCCACTGTTTTGAGGTTCAAATGCCATTGACTATGTCACTGTTTTAACATTCAAATGCCACTGTCTAACGCCACTGTTCTGCCACTGTTTTGAGGTCCAAAATGTCACTGTTTCTGTTTTAAAATGGTCACTGTTTCTGCTGTAAGGTGTTACTGTTTTCTGCTGTAAAACGTCACTGTTTCTGTCCACTGTTTTTAAGCAAAACGTCACTGTTTTCTGCTCACTGTCTTAAAGAACAACTCACTGTTTCTGCTCACTGTTTTAAGCACAAACGTCACTGTTTTTCTGCTGTAAAAACGCTGCTGTATGCTCACTGTTTTTCTGCTGTAAAACACTGCTGTATGCTAACTGTTTTCCACTGTAAAACGCTGCTGTATGCCCACTGTTTCTGCTGTAAATCGCCGCTGTAAATGATTGGTTGTAATTGATTTAGGTGTGCATAAGAAGTGAGATACTTCGCTGCGGTTTGGTATTGTTTAAGGCACACAAGGTAAGTGTCAGGCGATATTACCTAATGTGACTATTGACTACTGGTATAAAATTGTGACATGATGCTCCATATTCCGTAAAAGTATTATGTTCCATTATGATGAAAGGAAACTGCCAAAAATGTGTCGTGATGGCTATATGATTATGAGGTAAAGACGTTATGTGGCAGCATAACGCATATGAAAAGTATATGTGCCTTGATGGCTATATGAAAGGTATATAAGCATGCACCTTACATCATACCGCATTTTTACGCTTTGTGTGTGAAAGCATAGCATGACATGCATGTATCAAGATCATATAGGCCTTGTTT